>JAKTZT010000073.1:0-29658 GCA_030578955.1 Hemisphaericaspora insectamans | reverse complement strand
AGTTCTTCCACAAAAGACACACACCTGATCCTTGTGATGGCTATAATGCCCTAGATTGAATCGGTGATAGTGATCCATATCACCTGGAAAGTGCCGCTTGGCTTTATTTAATTTTGAAAAAAACTTTCCCCACTCCACGGCACTTAGATTGAATTGCCGGGACCAACCTTCGGGGATAATGTTCGTCCTAACGGTTGACTGATACTTCTGAGAGCGGCTTTTAAATAAATCCTGAGTAATTTCTTTAAAGTTGGTGGGTATTGGTGGAGGGGTGTTGAATATAAAGTGGAGAAACGGAGACCCGTTCTCCCCGATATGTTCGCAACCTCACAAATTTATAGGTCAAGTGACAAATTCATTGATGTGACCAAAAAACAACTCTTAACGATAGAGCAAAGTGGTTCATCTTTTTGAACATCTGAAGGATTACTGACAAGGATGATCCAAACTTTCTGCTTTATCAAGTTTTTGGATGGTCATGGATTAAGGCATACTCGATGTCCTGCTCTACTTTGATCATATGATCAATTCAAATGATATTGCCTGCTTAGGTTTTGGGTTGTAAATTCGAAAAGAAATCTAACTGGCAAGGGTACCAATGAATCCAACTGAGTATGTAATGGTGACCCTTGAGTAGATTCACAACACATTTTTACTTAAAAGGTTTTGTTATTTAGGAGATTTAGAAAATGCCCTTAGAACTAAGATGTGCAGTATATAAGAATTATCATGTTGAAAGTAGTACCTAGACTTGCCTTAGGCAGCTAATGTACTTTTTTTTCTTCTAATTGCACCCAATTTTTTTATTGTTGCACCTTTTTTGATTTGGAGAACAAGCCGAAAAAACAAAATAAAAAATTCGACTCCACTTCAAAAAGGGATTTGGAAAAGATAACACCCAATCAAAAACCAACATTCTACTTGCACACACGCAGAAACCAACAAACAATATGTCCGACGAAGAATTCTTTTCTGAAGAATCATATGAATTTGAATTTGAAGAGGATGATGAAGGTGGAGATGATGTCGAACAACAAGATGCTGGATCCAATATAGAACCGGATGATGAAGAATTAGGAATTGTATGTATTTGATTTACAAAACCTACGATTGACAGCTAAATTTACTAACAGGTATGTTTCTTCTTTTAGGAAAATAAGTATTATTCAGCAAAGGAGAAGAAAGACGATGAACCAGATGTTGCTATCAAAGAATTTATAAAAATCATTGAAGATACAGATAGAAGTATTGATGAAAATTCTGAATGGCTATTTAAATCCTATAAGCAATTGATTAAGTTATACTTCAAACAAGGAAATCACACAATGTTATTTGAAAAATTGAATGAAATATTTGAATTAGTTCCTAAGCTAAATAAATCATACGTTGAAGAATCAATTGGAAAAATGATTATGAAGTATTCTACCGTTTCTGATATGCCATTCCTCAATAACTTCTACAGCATCTTATTAAAACATTCAGATAACAGTAGAACTTGGTTAAAAATAAATACCAACCTACTTAATATTTACCTTGAAAATGGATTGTATGATAAAATTCCTGAACTACTTCAACAAATCTATGAGCGCTTGAAAAGTGCTCCAGAAGCCACTCAAAAGTCATTTACACTTGAAGTTATTGCGGTTGAAATTGAATATCTATCCAAAACAAATAACCATAATCTTCTGCATATGAGCCAATTATATAGAAAGAGTCTTCAAATCACTACCGCAGTCACTCACCCAAGAATATTAGGCACAATTCGAGAATGTGGAGCAAAAGTCCAATTTTATCGAGGAAATTTTGAAAAAGCAAGATTGGAATTTTATGAAAGTTTTAAAAATTATGACGAAGCTGGATCGCCTTTAAAAAAGCAAATCTTGAAATATCTTTCTTTATGTTCATTATTGACCGACAATGAATTTGATCCTTTTGATACTCAAGAGACCCAAACATATGTCCAAATGCCTGAATTTAATAAATTATTATCATTGATCCAACAATATAAATCTATGAATTTATCTGGGTTTAAGAATGTACTTGATGTGATAATCTCGAGTGAAGATCCATTATCTAAAGATGATATTTTCCAGCATGCGTCAAAACAGATTTTAACGAATTTAAGAGCTAAAGCATTAATCAGTTATATCAATGCCTATAAGTCCGTGAAAATTCTGTTCTTGAGTGACATTTTACAATTAGAAGAGATTGACATTGAATTGTTGATATTAAAATTGGTGAATTCAGGAAGATTAACCGATATAAGAGTTGATTTTACTAATAAGATAGTATACACACAGAAAACTACAACCCAATTGATCCCAGCTTCATTAACAGCAAAAGATATCTGTTACAATGTTATAGCATTGGATAAGATGTCCTTAGAAGCAAGTCATTCTACAAATCTAATTTTGAATTCCGAAGATCAAATGGATGTCGATAATACTCCAAAATTAAGCGGTATTTATTTTTCCAGTTTCCCTAAGCTGGGTCTCACAGATAAACCAACAAGTCTATTGAATCGATTGTTCTTCTTAATCGACAGACCTGGAAAGATTAAAGACTGGTTCCCCGCAATCAAATCATGGTATGTATTTATGATTTCTGCAATTCCACCTTCAATTAAAGGAGAAATAAGTCAAATGGATCAAATATATTCAGAACAAAGAGCTGAAAATGCAGCGGTGGCTAAAACTGGAAATGATTTGACAAATATAAACAAAGGAGGATTATTGAATTCTACAATCAACCCAGCAGAAAATGATAATGATACTGAAGAACAAGGGATAATTGAACAAATTCAGAGATCTGATGTATTGAAGGCTTGGTATAACCAAGTTGAGATATATTATGATCACTTGGTTGCAAAATAATGATCCATGTCCGAACTTGCTTTAGATGAGGTTTTTTTAGTTCGAGTGTGTAAATTAGAGTACAGATAGTATTGTGAGTACTTACTGCTTTTAAATCCATCACTTCTAAAGAAATTTTTTTTTCACTTAAACTTTTTTTTTCATTCTTTTTCCTTTTTCTTTATACAAAGCTCCTAAAGGGTATGTTTTCTTACTTTTTACCTAGTATAGATATGTTCATTTACAATGATTAGACCATATGCGTTATCGTCATGATTCGTCCGCTTTTTTACAATGTCTTAGGGCGCAATTTGAAATCAACTAACACCTACATGAAGTATACAAAAATCGAGATATATCTAATACTGGACTAAACATTAAGGATGTTCAATTTATACTAACATAACGTAGACGGATTTGATAGTTTACCGCACGTCAGATGTCTTGGCGGAGTATAAACTTCACCATCTTTTTTTACCATGATTCATCCCTTCTGTCATACATTGCAAACCTCGAAGGAGTACAATGAATTTCGGACTAGACGATTCTGATGCTTCCAATATATGAAATATTGGCGGAGTGACTATGATATATCATTCCCAATTGCGCATATTGTTAAGCTAAATGTTGTTTAAACGGCCATCCACTTCATCTCTAAATTTCATTATCGTATACTGTCGAGTCATTACTTGCTAATCTAAGAACCTAATCTAAAGGAAATCTCCTCTCTGAGATGAAGCATTCACTAGTTCTATTTTACTCGCAGTTGCAACCATAAACACTCCAGATGATATTGGAAATGCCACGACTCTTCGAAAATACGGAACTGTTCAATATACCTCAAACGTTTCCTTTTAAACGTCACTGGCAAGGTATCATGCTCGGTGAAATATTATTTTATTTTGCATTCAACACGAGTTGAACTGAGTTACGTTGGAGGGATCCAGTAGTTGCGAACACCATTAACTAGCAAATTTTCTTGATTTAACTTTTGGGAATTTTGCTTGCCTTGGAGGTTTAAAAAAATACGCGGTAAAAAACACAGCTTGCATAATCTAAATCTGCCAACTCGTTATTCGCAACCTGAACATCACCTCTTGGTCTTGTTGTAATTATATAAAAAAGATTCAAAAATAAATGATTCTGCCCAGGATCGAACTGGGGACGTTCTGCGTGTTAAGCAGATGCCATAACCAACTAGACCACAGAACCATTTTTTGACAAAATTTTCGTTTAAGTGATAGGGATCGGGAAAAATCCTGCACGTGATCTACATACTAAATCGACCCGACATATGACCGGGGCTAAAAAACCGGTATATGTAAACTTCTCGTGCAACCCCCGAAGTGGATTTCCAATTGGGAATATGCTAGCGATTTCACATTTGATCCTCGGGGGTTGGGTAGGGTCTGCAAAATCTTGATCTTGAAGAGATTTATGTCTTATGATTTTGAGATTGGAGTTTGCCTTTTGAATGACAAGTTTCCAATAGTCACTTCTGGTACAAGTAATAGAGTTTTGAGTTCTAAAGTGCAAACCAACTTCAAAAGTGATGAAAGATATAAAAATCGCCGCATTAATGCTACTTTTAGAGTAAATTCTTTAATGTTTACCTAGAGCGTTATTGAATTCGGCTTTCCCAAATCATTTTCTAAGATTAAATACTAATTATGTATTCGAACTATATAAGATTCCAAAATAATAAAATATAAAAAAATAGAATGAAGCAAAACTATAATAATCAAACGAAGAAACTCCCCATGGTCGAAGAGACATTTCTGAACAAATAATTCAATAGCCAAACAAATATATCCATAAAGAAGTTTTTATCACATTAGTACCAAAAACAACATGAATAAACCGAAAGTATTTAAAAGCCTAATCTAAAGTTTGCACTTTTGATTTCACTTTTTCCAGCAAAGAACATAATGAAACGAATCCATTTCCTTAACTGATAGTGGTATACGAAACAAATGAGGGTGAAGCAACTTCACGCAAAATGACAAAACAAAAGGCAAACATATCCAATGGCGATGTTTAACCAACCATAAATCTCTTCTTGACAACTTTGATTGGAGCATACAAATTTGGCAACTTGTTTGCAACTCCAATGAAACATCAGAAAATTTCAAAGCAATTAAAATGATCAACCATCAATCTAAACAACCAAAAGAAACAAATTTCGAAAATTGATGTAAAATAAATTAAAAATACAAACACATGAACCCAATCTATCAAAGAACAACATTTATTCTTCAAATATAACAAAATACAGAAACAATAATACCAATCCAAAATAGGAACCTATTATCTCAAAAGTTGAATCACTATTAGATGAAGTAAGCTAATGGAACTAAAACCAAAGCGAAAATGGTAGAGCCAATGGTGGCAGCACTACCTTCGAAGATGGAAACAGAACCAGTTTGGGCATGTGGAGCAGCAGATTGACCACCTGGAGCAGCGGTGTTAGCACCTGGAGCAGCGGTGTTAGCACCTGGAGCAGCGGTGTTGGCACCTGGAGCAGCAGTATTAGCACCTGGAGCAGCAGTGTTGGCGCCTGGAGCACCAGTATTGGTACCTGGAGCGACTGGACCAACCGAGGTAACAGTAGAAGTACCAATAACAGAAGTGATGGTAGTGGTTTGTTCACCAGCTGGAGCAGCCTTACCAGTAGCAGTTGCTGGAGCACCACCAGTGGTAAGAGGACAGTAAGTAATGTATTCAGTTACAACACCTTCACTAGTAGTAGTAACGACAAGTGGAGTAGCTGGAACAGCAGTGGTGGCACAAGCGTTGTTGGAACAAGAGGTGATGGTGATAGTCTTGGTAGATTCAACAGTTTCAACGGAAGAAAGTGGACAGTAGGTGGTGTATTCAGTGACAACTTCATCAATAGTAGTGGTGACCACACTGGCAATAGCTGGAACGGCAGTTGGGACACAGATGTTACCTCCGCAAGAAGTGATGGTGATGATAGTGGTGGATTCGTCAGTGACGGTGGCAGTAGTAAGTGGACAGTAGGTGGTATAGACAGTGGTTTCACCGTGGATGGTGGTGGTAACAGTGGTTGGAGTAGCTGGAACGGTTTGACTGGTACAGGAACCTGCAGAACAGGAAGTGATAGTAATGACAGTGGTTTCAGTTTCAGTTTCGGTAGCGGTACCAGAAGAGCCATTACCAGTAGACGAACCATTACCATTACCAGATTCAGTAGAAGAACCAGAACCAGCACCAGAAGAAGATTCAGCAACTGGAACAACTTCGAAGAAATCAGCAACAAGTAAAGTACCATCAGTGTTTTGAATACTTTCAGCGAAGTCTTCAGCTTCATCTCTCTTGACAATTGGAGTTTCCTTGAATAATCTCTTTCTGATAGCAGCGGTAGAGTTAGAAGATGGTTGTTCTTCAATGTGGACTTGGAATAAGTTACCTCCATTAGAAGCATATAATAATCTAGCAGCAACACTGAGAATACGTCCAGCATCAACAATGTCAGTAGTAAATCTTATACCATTAATAATAGTGTAATAGAATTCAATATCGTAGTCTTCTGGAGAAACAAATTCAAAGATAACTGGGTAGTTAGTTGGAATTGGGAAGTTACAAATACCGGTGTCTAAATCAACAATTTCAACTTCAACACCACCAGCGATACAGGCGACATTAATTGCCATAGATTGTGCAAATAAGGCTGCAAACCCAACGATTGATGCAAATGAGAATTTCATACTATTAAAATTTGAAACCTATAATAAAATATCTGATAAAAGCGAAGGTAATTCGGTTCAAATTCAAATTGATGAGTTAAAACTTTACAAGAACAGAAAAGAAAGAAAAAGAGTAAGAAAAGCCATAACACAAACTGACAAGGAGATTTGACAGAGGTTTTATAGATTACCAGCAAAAAATTCTTCATGGCAAGAAGGTTGTGTCAATGGAATTTTTTTATTACCATTCTATTGTTAAGTTGGAACAATTGAAATACAGTGAATTGCCACAAAAATAATAAAAAAATAATTTGTTTTCTGCTGCAAAATAAATATTTTTTTCAGAATCGTGTTGCATTGTGCATGAATTATTTTTTTATTAATTTAATAAAGAAAAAAAGGGTGAATTCCCATTGTTATTCATTTTTCAAAGATTACCCACAACTTTGAGATCTTCGTGTTGTTTGCGTACCGTCTTACTTTGCCACCCTTTCATAAAAAATATGAATTGAGATCTATAATTGATAGAACATTTAGAACCGACAGCCGACAGCCTGGATGAAGTCGGGTGTAACTTAGGGAAAAGTATAGAGCTCGAACTATTACATGAAAAAGATTACTGAAGGAGGGGGAGAGAAAATGAATCAAATGCCAGATAAGCCAAATCAATTTTCCCTCGAAGCAATTTGCGTGATTTTGAATGTTTCGTTTTCCAACAATTTTTATTTCTTATTATTAATAATAATCTAATAATATTTCTAATCTAAAAATCCTACACATTTTAAACAATGAATGCAAAAAAAAATATATTGGGTAGCTATGTCAATCCTTAAGATCGTATACTCTCCCTAACCCCGTAACTGTTCAGGGATGTTTGCAATTCTTGCTACAGCTCCCTAGTGAAATGTCACAGGGACCATAAATGAAGAAGGGACAAGTAGTAACTATCTCTCTTGAAAGAAACATTTTAGGATAATAAGGTAACTGTAAACGGGTGAAAACGTGGATCAATCTGTGTACCACATGAATAATAACAGATGTGAAGAGAACTTAAGTTTGTAGCAACCATAGAAGAAGCATATTTTCTCAGTTGAATTAGGTACGTGTTTCCAAAAATAGGACGTTGCTTATTGCCGGCTTCGTAAAAGGTTGTTAGTTGCGTTTGAGGAGACGAGACAGAAATATAGTGGGGATCAGCAATTGCCCATGCAGTAAGATTTATTGCTGAGCTGTATTTTTTAGGGAGCTTGTGTTTCATTCAAGGAGATGTCGTTTGCCTCTGGTATGTAGTATGCCAGGTTCTTCCAGATAATATCGCTAAATCTAGTCCCAACTATCCCAGAATTTCCCTTAAATTTCAATGTATCTGATGATCCATTAACTGCAAATTTGTGTTTATGCCTCTCTCTATTGTCATTGTTGACATCTTCAACTAGTAGAGTTTTCAAGTATAGTCGAAATTTGTAGTGGACAATGAAATTACACATCGAATCTTACCTCGTTGATGTGAAGATCTTTAACGTTATTTTTTGAATCGCCATTTAAATTATTTTTTGTCTACCTGCATAGATAAACGTTATTTTTCAAACCCTCTTTGTTAAAAAAAGAACTGAATCGATTTTCTTCTAGATTCTTCAACCACATTTCATATTGGTGTGTCAATTAAAGCAATGTAACAACAACATCAACAAATGAAGTCCAAATACACGATGGTGATTGACCAATAAAGAGGGAGGGCTATTGATACATGCCTAAGTCCAAGATTTATAATAAAACCCCGCCAAGAAAACCACCCAACTAATTAAAAGCAAGGGGGAGGGGGAAGTGAGCAAGACTAATGTAAATAATTATAAAGCACTAGTTACTTCTTGACAATATCACTTATTCTAACAGAAAAAACTGCAAAAAATAGAAATCCCGTCACCCAAGTAAAAGCTCTCCTTGTGAGGCGGTAGGCAACATAAATTTTTTGCTGACAGAAAATTTTTGACATGAAAATTACAGATTAACTATTCTCCTCCCGACTTTGAGTTATTTGTGTCGTAAGACGGATCCACTCCATTTCCGCACACTAATGAATACACAGCACAACTCTTTTCTTTTTGGGGGAGCATTTATCGATGAGTTTATTTTACAATTTCTATCAGAGATTGTTTCTGACGTCCATACATGAAAACCACTAACGCCTTATAAAAGAGTAGGATGGGAGGGCTGGGCCTTTGTTGGCCAAAAAAAAACAAAAACTTTCAAAACATATTGTTCTATATTCATCCCTCTCTCAAAACGTAAACATGAAATTTTAACTTTCGCAATATTTATAAAAAATAAAATATTTTCAATCGGCAACAAAGACAGCAGTTAAAAAATAACTCTACTCACAAAAAATAAAGTTTAAATTTCTTTTTAGCCAATTTAACAGTTTTACGTTACTTCTGACACTTTTCCATATTTTTTTTTCACTGCTATGTTTGGATTGAATAAAATACTACTTCTATATTTATCAGTCATTTTTACACCCTTACATCCTTAAGAACCCCACCCCCTTGATTCACCCCCTGATCTGCATTAAATGAATTGTTATTATGTCACATTCATAACTAATCATCAAAATCGCCAACGGATAAAGATTTGTCAGAAACATCCAAACATCAATCGGATTTTGTAACCGAACTATCTTGAGATTGAAGTAAGATTTTTGGTAACAAAAGAGAGACACGGAAATAGACAACGATCCGATGCCCGTTGTCTCTAAGCCCTGAGAAATATTGGTAGCACATAATGCACGGTTTAAGATGTCTTCCCCTAACTATTTCATTTGAAACTCTTTTTTGATTTTGCCTGCCGAATCAAAGTCTCTCTGGCGCAGCTTGGGGCGGAAGGCAATCATTCTCTAACCCTAAGAAATTGGGCCGAGTAACTAACTACACCTGAATCGTAGGCTATGTCGGGAACATAAGTTACTAGCTTTCGATCTATTTAGAGGAAATAACAATTGTAATTTGTAAATCGTTTGTTTAATATTCTACAAAAACGCGTCGTTCGCGCTTCAACTTGTACCTGATCTTTGTTAAACTACAAACCATTTATTTGTTGATTACATACTATTGTTAACAGTTTAGGCATAAAACGAGATGCGAATGCGCATTTCTCTCTCTCTAACATTTTTTTTTCTGTTAAACTTTCAATGTTTCCCATGACGCGTCGCATAATATTGATCCATTGTAATGCATCTGCATTTGGATTTGATGCATCAAATACTCTTTGTTTCAATGAATAAAGAGACAAACCAGCCAGACTTATGTTGCCCAGTTTCTCGCGTTCTGTCTAAACTTAAAAATACAGATTCTAGATTACGTGCATTAAAGATTTGTTTCAGTTACGTCATAACTCTGGCGCCGATCACTTACTAATAAATATCGCGCACCTCATGCTTAAACCTGCCAAAACATGTAGGTTGTCGTTGTCACATAGCTCCTTTCAAGATCTAAGTATTTTTATTCTCTCATTAAAAAAAAAAATCTATAAGTTACTATACACGAGCGTTCCTCTATTAAAATTATCTACGGATTAAAATCGGCCAACTTCCTCTGATCTTTTTGAGATTCATCGATATGCCAATCATCTGCACCTGACCAATCGACATGTATCTGTCTCAAATTTGACATATCTGTATTCTTCAAGAACTGTTGTCTTTCATGCACCCATGAATCTTGAACATCTTCAAAAGCTTTATTCCAAACCTTGTCATAAACCTTCTTAATCTTTGCTTCTTCTTGTTGCCTAACTTCTTCTGATGCCATCCATTCCATATGTTTCAAATCATCAGAAGAGGGTTCATAAATATGCCAAATAACATAATGTGGTAAACCCACAACAGAATATCCCATTCTTTTACTCAATTTACCAAATGCTTCTGTTTCAGCATGCTTTTCAAATGAAAATGCTGGGAAATGAGCCCCACTACGAAATACTTTAGCTTTAGTTAAAATACTAACCCCACCAATTCCATCCAATTCCATCTCTACTTCTGGGTCTCCATAAGGATCTCTTAGATATGCCAAATGTGGTCTCCAAGTTTGATATTCAACATATCCTTCTACAATGCATGCATCTTCATCTAAAGTTTCAGCCAATTGTAATCCACCATCGGATTCTTGCCATGAATTTAAATCATATGGTTGTTGATTACCCAACCAATCAGGTAAGGGACGCCAAACATTAGGCACTATAATATCTTTACCATGATGCATTAGATCTTCCAAGATTGTAGGTGGAACTGTTTCGACATCGGCATCTCTCCAATATACAAATGAATGATGTGGTTTAATTGCTACTGTCCATAACCAATTTCTGGCTCTTGCCATTAACTTTCTTCTTGGCCCTTGTGCTGCAAACCCATGTCTATCGGAAAATCCTTGACCAATAACTTGTCCAAAATCCTTTTCAAAAATTTCAATTTGTCCAAATCTCATTCGTGGATTAGAATCACGTTGGATTTCTACCAAATGTCTATTTAATTCACCCATAGTATCATCAGATGAATCACTTACTAAAAATGCCAAATCAATTAAGTTATGAGGATATGTTAAGTTCTTCATATGACCAAAGAACATTGGTAAATGTGCTGCAGCATCTCTTAATGGAACACAGAATAATACTCGTTCATCACGTTGCCAGCCATCTGCACTTCCTTCATAATTAGCCAAATCAAAAAATTGAACGTTATCTAAATCCTTTAAATCTGGTGTGTAATTTGAATCAAAATTGATAAAATGTAATAAAAGTGTGGCTATTATCATGATTAGCACCAAAATTCCAAACACTATTCCTTTAATTGATTTTGCAAAGTTTAATATGATACTAGTAATTGGTCTATGACTTCTATGTGATGACGGTTTATCGTCTCCATGATATTCATATGGGGTTACCAGTAGTGGATGTGACATATTTTAGGTGTGTATGAGAAGGATACAACCGTTATTATTCTTTTCAATTTCTATTTTTGGACTCCTCTTCGAAACTCTCAAAGTGAAATGAAATATATTTATATACAAAAAATGATATCAAACCAGATCCCAAATATCTGCAATGAACTGTATTTTTCTCTGAACTTCTTTATATGAAGTTTCTAATGAAGAGCTTTAAAGATTGTTGTTTATCAGGTGTAAAATAATCAAAGATTTTTTTTTTTCTGATTGAGAAATTTTTGTTTTTTCCCAAAAAATATTTTTTTTTTCTTTTTTTTTTTTGGTTCTTCTCGAACACACATTTTCTGTCAAATCTGTATAATGTAAAATCAATGCTTCAAGAAGGTTTCATTGAGAGAAGTTAGTGGTAGTAGTACCATTTTCATTTTTCAAGAGCTATATATATATGCTACAAGTTAGTTAATTTTTTTGTCAGCTCTAAACATCAAAATAGGATTAGCCGCGTGGTGGCTGAGAGTAACCCGACAATAAGAGAATTCATTCACATTTAATTTAAATTCACCAATACACACTCTATAAAACCCCTTACATGACAGATACAACCGAGGTACCATCTTGAAACCTCGTTCTAAACACTCTATTAGCATTTGTAAACATACCTTCCTTTAAAGAAACAACAATAAATTGAGATCCTTTAAATCTTGTTTTGATCAAATGACCAATATTTTGAGTATGTGAAAGATCTAAGGCAGCATCAACTTCATCTAAAATATACATTGGTGCTGGTTTAAATTGTAATAAAGCCATAATCAAAGAAAGTGCAATTAAGGATCTTTGACCACCTGATAATTCAACTAAACTTTCTTTCCAAACTTCCCCTAATTTAACTTTAACTTCAAGACCTTTAGTAACATCTTCTAAATCAACAGGAACTAATTTTGCAAATGATCCAGGTAATAAATCAGAAAAAATTTGTCCGAAATCAACTGAAACTTTTTCATAAGTCGTGGTTAATGTATCTCGCTTATAACCATCTAATTTTTCAATAGTATGGACGATTTTAGTTTTATCCTTTTCAATCGTTTTGATCATTGTCTTTAAAGAAGTTTCCTTCTTCTCCACATTATCAATCATACTCATGATATTACCATTAACTTTCCTTCTCATACTTTGGCATTTTTCTTGCAAGATATTCAATTGTTCTTTACTTTCTTCAACATCAATATTAGGATTCTGTGAAATAATATTTTCAACCACTTGAGTTTCCGTGACCCATTCATTTTCATTTATAAGTTCATCTAATTGTGTCTTTAAACTTTGTCCAATACTACTAGACTTCTCCAATTCATGAGTCAATTTTTGAATTGATAATTTATATTCATTAATAGTCTCATTTTTCTCACTTATCAATTTGATAACTTCATTCATTTCTTCATCTAATCCCATTAAGTTAGTCTTAATTTCATCCAATTCTGCCTTTACAATTTCTAATTTTCGACTTTCAGTTTCTTGTGCTTGTAATTGAAGTTCATTTTTTTGGGTCAATTCTTCAATTAATTGCTCACAAGCATTTAAGGCATCTTTAATACTAGTCATTTCGGTTTTATGTTGTTCATTTTCTACTTGAATAACTTGGAATTTGTCAGTTTGTTCATCAACTTGTTTTTGTTTTATATTTACTTCTTTTTTCAATTTCCCAAGTTCCTTTTTCAAATCATTAATCTTTGATCCCTTATCAGAATTAAATTCCCGGATTTCATTTTCAATTCTAATAATTTCCTCTTTGTATCGTACACAATTTTGTTCATTTTCTTCAATTTGTTTTGATAAATTAGCAATCTCAGCTTCATTTTCTTCATTTTGTTTTAAAATTAATGACGAAGGATTATTTGCCAATTTCTTTTCCAATAATCCCAATTCATGTTTTTTTAAATTAATTTGATTTTGTAATGTTTTAGTTGAATTTATCAATGTTTCCATTTTAGTTAATTCTTGTCGAATATTATTTAATTCTAATTCAACCTTCTTCAATTTAGTTGCTTCCTTGTTATATCGTTGAAGTTTAACCAACATAGTAGTGTCATTCTTACGAGACCCACCAGATAAGTTTCCTTCAGGATCATAAATATCACCCTCCAATGTAATTGAACGAGTTCTGATTTTTGGATCAAATGTCACTGCTTTGGCAGTATCTGGATCATTACAGATAAATGTACTTCCAAAAATATATTCCATTGCTTTGTATAAATCATTTTCAAAGTCAATTAAATTAAGGGCAAGATCAACTTTCCCAGGAGCTAATTGTTTGGCATATTGAATGACATTGTTGTCAACAGTACGAGCATGAATTTTATCCAAAGGAATGATTGTCACTCTTCTTCTTAATTGTCCTCTTTCCAATAGTTGTGATGCAACGTCACTGGTATCTACAACTACATTGTATAATCTTCCTCCAGCGCATATTTGCAAAGCGGTTGCTTTTTCAGTTGATCCTTCTTGTAATGTAAATAATTGAGCAACTATCCCACGAACTAATGAATCATTGAAATCAGCTGAAGGACGACTATATTGAAAATCTATATTTCCAATTTCTCTCTTCATATGATTTAACTCATTGCTCAATCTATTTCTTTGTGAGTTTAAATCAGATTCTTGACTACGTAACTCATCGATTCTTGTCGGATCAAATCCTAATTTCTTATCTATTTCATTCTGATGATCAGCAATAAAGAGTTTATGTTCCAGAATACCAGCAAGTATATGCTCATTATCCTCCTTGGCTTTGGATAATTTGATTTTATCTGACTTGATCTGGGTTTGTAAATGACTAATCTTTAATTTGGAAGTCCTTATAAAATTCTCACTGGCATTCAATTTATCCTTAGCTTCATTTAATTGAGAGGTATAACCAGTACTGACATTACCTTTGGATGATATACCAGTTGATAAACTAGAAAGTAATTCTTCCTTTTTGTTTAGATCCTCCTTTAATTTATTTAATTCGTCATTGGATTTCTTGAAGTTCATTTCATGATTGGAATAAATATCTTGATTATTTTTCAATACATTATCTAAAGTTTCCAATTGATTTTCCAATCGTGCTTTCTTCTTCTTTTCTTCCTTGAGATTTTCCAAACATATATCTCTTGCAGTTTTCAATCTCGCCACTTCATTCGAAAGATGACTTTCTGATTGTTCCATTTCTTTCAACTTATCATCATTTAGAAGATCTGATTCCTTTTTAGCCTTAATTTGATTTAAATCGTCATTTAAGTTGTTGATTTCAGTGTTGAGTTTTTCTATTTCATCATGAAGTTTATTTATTTTCTCTTCATGTTGGGTAAAGAAACTACTATGCTTGGTATATTTATCAGATAATGATACATAATCATATGCAGCAATTACTCTTGATAATTTTTCTAAATCAATTTGAGCTTGTTGAAAATCAAGAAAATTTCTCTTTTCAACTCTTAATTTTTCCAATTTCGGTTCAATTTCTTCCTTTAATAAGTTTCGAATTTCAGTCAATTTGGCTTCTTTCTTAGCCATAGTCTTTTGTGCTTTATCTTTCCTATCTTCAAAAGTTCTTGTACCTGCTGCTTCTTCTATAAGGGATAGTATTTCCAGAGGTTTCATATTTAACACTTTAGTAATTTTACCTTGCATAATCAAAAAGTTTGGATTATTTATATTCAATTGAACAGATTGAAACAAATTCAAAACAGTTTGTTGTTGAGCTTTATGACCATTAATTAAATATTTGGAATTCCCACCTAAAATAACTTGTCTAGTCACACTAATGGTTGAAAATTTCTCAAATCCAATTGGTGATTTGGATACTTCCAGATTATTAAATATAATAGTAACACTAGCTTTTGTAACACCAGCTTGACCTCTTTTATAGATTAAATCTTGTAAATTGGATGCTCTAACTGTTGACATTGATGAAATACCCAAAACAAAACAAATAGCATCCAAAATATTGGATTTACCAGAACCATTCAACCCAGTAATAGCATTAAATTGACTATCCCATCCTGAAATCACAGTACGTGTGGCATATGATTTAAATCCATCGATTATAAGTTCCTCCACCTTCATCTTTACAACCTTTTTCTTTTTAGTTATACAAACAAAAGAACTGAACCTAAAATGTTTTGTTGTTGTTGTTGAGTTTGTTGTGGTTGTTGTTGTTGTTGTTGTTGTTGTTTTTTAACCGCGTTTTTTTTGTTTTCGCTATTATATTGAACTTTTCAAATTAACTATTGCAGAATGGATGTCATCTAGTTTTGGTTAAAGAAGCTAAAAAAAAACCCGACTTCCATCGGAGTTGGGGATCCACACACCTCCACTTCTTTTGTAAATTGACAATCAGGGGGCCAGGAGGAAGAACATATAGAGTTCTGTATTACTATTACTGGAAAAGAGAAGTAGGAAAATGTTACGAGTATCAAGGTTAGGGAGTTTCACAAGAGGAATTCCACGATCAAAACTAGATAATAGTTTATGTATAAATGGGTTAAGACTAAAGCATAATAAAGCAAAGAAATCTCAACAACAAACTCAGAAAAAGTCAAAGGAAGCAAATGAACCAATAGAACAAACGAATGAAAAAGTGCAAAAATCTCCAAATCTTCTAGTTGCTCTAAATGCAGCCAAAGGCGCAATTCAAGACAATAAATCCTTAGTTTATCAAGATATTTCCAATTCTTCATTAGATTTTTCAATGTCAAATGCAGCACTTGTCAAAAAGATCAAACATGATTCAGAGTTGAGATACAAAAAGAGAGTTAGGAAACCAGATGACTCTTGGAAAGGCTTGTTTGAAAAATACGAATTGGAGCTCTTTACCAGAGAGTTTAAAAAAAGGATTAAGCTGGCACAAGTAAAGGGTGGTACAATGGATGAATTGGTAAGTGTTGGAGATTTAGTTACTTTGAATGGTTCAGATCCATTGGGGTTATATATAGTAGCTGGGATTCCAAAACATGTCAAAGATGATAGTTTCACATATATTAGTTCATCAGGAAAAATATTTTTTGGTACACAACCAATGATTAGAACTAGAATTCCTATGCTAATGCCAGAAAGATTTAAGAAGATAATAGAAAGCTTTATCCAACTAGAAAAAAAACACAAAGGTATTGCTCCAGTTGGTGTGGTGGATCTAGAGGTTTCCAGGTCAGATGATTCTTTACCAGTTGAATTACAAGATCAAGAGAATAGTGAAGAGGAAGAAATAGCTAAAATGAAACTTACTGACATTAGTTATGATTCTCTTCTTGGATATGCATCAGCACAACTTTTGGTTGATTCGGATATCCTGACTTTTATCGTACCCACAAGTGCAAGAAAAATCTTTGCCGAATCATTGGTAAAATTGTCAAATGATGCATACACCAAGTTAAACGACTTTAATACAAGGTTAGAAACATTACACCGAAAATTACAATATGATGAAAGTGGCAATTTAAATGTACCAAGAAATATCTCAGTATTTGAATTAATGTATCGATTAGAACATGAACATCCAGAAATGGAATCATCACCCCTGAAGTCTATTCTTGGGAAACTTCCTTTATCAGTATCAAATTTGAATGAAATCAACTTTTCTGCTTCAACATATTTGGCAATGTTTTATATCTTGGAAAAACAATCTAGACTTTGGACCCTACATCCTTCCCGTGTGGGATTTCCCACCTCGACTTTAATAATTTTGCCAATTCCCGAAATAGATAGATTTGAAACCATTGTTCAATATCTAAAAACTTCTGAAGGTATTAAAGAATTTGCTAGTTATTGTTGTGATCGAATCAGAGGTGAAAATCGATTAGTAAAACCCATGCATTACGAATCCATCATATTGTTATTGAAGGAGTTTGTTGAAGGCAATGATGATAAGTCTATTTCTTGGGTATCAGTAACTCTTTTAAGACAGATACAACGTATGCTTATTGAAGCAGGATATCAAGAACCGAAGAATCAATATGAAACTGAATATTCCCGTGGTAGAGCATATGATTTATTACGCTCACTCGAGGCAGCCGATCATATTTATAACCCTGTTCTTTGGTCCAAGTCTTTAGGATTACCTGGTGAAGAAGTCTCTTATCAAGCAAATTTATCTCAAAATTATCTTGATTACATTACTAAAAATCCATCTATAAATGAAGACATAGTTGAAGAAAATTTGGATGATCTTGATAATCTACCTTTATTTAATTTGGAAACAACCGAGACGCATGAAAAAGGTATTCCCTATGATGTTGGATTTTACGAATCAGATCCGTTAGAAAACCATAGACAAGATTTAACACATATTCCAGTTTATTGCATCGATAGTCCAGATGCTCATGAAATTGACGATGGTATTTCGATCCATGAAGAAGATGGAAAATATTTGATCTCTGTACATATCGCAGAACCATCCTCATACATAAAACCCGATTCAATTATAAATTCAATTGGATATGATCGTGCTACTACCATTTATTACCCAGATAAGGTTGTTCCCATGCTACCATCACTTATATCTGACATTTCTGGTTTGGGTATTAATGGTAAAGATACACGCGCATTCACTATTCAGTATAGTATACCAAAAAATTTACTTGATCAGTTTATTGAAAATAAGTTAGAAGATCCTGATTATATCCCCGATGAAAGCATTTTGAAAAAATTTGAAGAAGAGGTACTCAAAACTAAGAAATTCTTTCACTCAAAATTGAAGAATTTTGCTCAAGGATTTACTTATCAAAAAAGTACCGAAGTTTTGAAGAACCAAACTAAACTAGAAGAATATAAATCAAAATCTTGTGAGGATGAAGACTTCATTAACTTGTTCCGTTTATATCAATTATCCAATATTGCCCTTGAATACAGGAAATCCAACAATGGTATGATGATCGAGCTGACAAATACTTCCCTATGGATACAAGAGAAACCTGATTTTTTCAAAGAAACCTGTTTTTCTAGGACTGAAGATGGCCACGAAATAGAATTTGGAAATACTAATCAAAAGGCAAAGTTGTCAGCCCCAAAAGTTGGCGACTTAGCCACGAGTTTGGTTACAGAATGTATGATCATGGCAAATCACTTAACTGCCAAAATTGCGACAGAAAAGGATATTGGAATTCTTTACAGAGTACTTGATGGTCTGGCTATCAACCAGATTGCGAAAGAAATTGAACAAATTGCCAAAGGTACCAGAGAAAAAAGTGCCAAATTTATTGAAATAATGAATGTATTTCCTAAATTACCTAGTGCTAAATTTTCTAAGAATCCAGGTGGACATTTACTTATGGGATTGGATGCATATACGAATGCGACATCTCCGTTAAGAAGATATATCGATTTGCTCAATCAATGGAAGTTCCAGGATTATGTCCTTCAAAGATCAAACCCATCAATTCCAAACGAAAAGCTCGACGTAATTGCATCTCATTTGAATTCCCAATCGTTAACTGCACGGAGAAATGCAAAACTCTCAACAATGTTTTGGAAAGGGTTGATCCTCAAAAATGCTTTCAGTGCTTCAAACGATGCTATTGCTGACGAAATTAAGAATCTTAAAGTTAGATTGTCCCAAATGACCACTTCTTCTGATTTTGTCTTTGCAACAGTTGATGGTGCATTGGATTTACAGGCCCGGATTGTTGTTTCAACTAGATTATTGGAAGATATTCAAAAAGGAGTGATTAAAGAGTTTGAACCAGTTGATTCAAGTAGACTAAAATTGACTACGTTTGACTACATTGAAGGTGTTATTGAATTTGAATATAATTAGTTTTTTTAGAGAAGACAAGATATCAATATATCTCGTCTCCTGTTCTTGTAAATAATATTAATAAATAATGACGAACGATATATGTACAGTTTAACTTTGTCGAAGCCCATACAGAAACCTTATTCGATAAAGGCTCATGCTCGACTTGGAAGAAAGCAATCTTAAAAAATATGGATATATGTATAAATGAATTGTATATGTCAGAAGGAAGCAGAAACGTTTTGGTAAAAAGAATTTTTAAAATGAGTTTTTTTTTGCAGCCACAGAAATCCCGCACCTCATGCCCACTTTCCAATGAATGCCATAGCGAATGCACCTAAAGAAAGACAAAGAAATGCCCACATCATCACGCTGGTCTTCTTATCATAAAATTCTCTGGAATACATAAAATCATAAGCCATAAGCTCAGCAATACTGTTATAAATAAGCACACCAGCACATAAAGCATCAAGGGTACCTGTTGTGATCAATGCTGTTCTTGAACCAACCGGATAACTCTTACGCACTCCAATACCAATTGCCACAGCAGCTGGTGTGGTTAAACTGTAGGCCAATGCCATTACCCATGGAACATATCTTTTCCCAGCTGGCCAAGGAGTAGTTGCAAATCTCGTACCTAAACCTAAACCTTCAAAGAATTGATGGAAACCAATAGCAATATATAAGGTGAAAAACTCGTCACCAGAAATAGCCAACGATAAACCAACAAAAATTGAGTGAAGAACAATACCGCATTCTAAAACTATACAATTTAAGATCTGTTGATAGATACTTTCATAACTTCTAAGTGAATATTGTTTGCTGTCAGCAGTACTCTTGTCATCATTTTCAGTGTTTGAATTCTCAATAATTTCTTCTTCTTGATGCTTAAGAGCATTCTCATGAATCCTCTTGTTAGCAATAATATCGAAGAAAAAGAATACAAAGATAGCAATCAATGCCAATCCTTCAGCCATTGGATAGTCAAAGGGTGGACCCAAACAAGGATCTGTCAAGGCAACCAGCGCTTCTGCCATTAGATGAATAAACCCAGTACCAACAATGACACCACTACCAAAGTATCTAGTAATAAAGAAAACCCATCCTGGTAATTTAAACTTTGTACTATACAACGCTACTAAGGGGAAAAAGGACCCCACGGTCGATAATGCAAATAAAACTGGAACAGCTGATATTCTGGCTGCCAAATGCTCACCATTAAAGTTGTTCCTTAAAACACATGTATCTTCTCTTGCAAATAAGTCTATCATTTCTTTGAATTGTAATTATATATCTTATTGAATATTGAATCTTCCTCAATATGAACTACTAGAAATTTAGAGACCATTACAGCTCATTAAATACTTGATTTCAACTCTTCCCGGGCACACTCCTTAATCTATTATATCTAGCATATTAATCTTGGCAATCAATTTTAGTATATTTTTTTGCTTATAATGAGCATATAATTAGCTGATGGCACAAAAGCCTTGAAAATAGGTGGCACGAGTCGTTTTATTTCAAAGCCCGCAGCTGTTTCTACATATTTTCTAGGTGGTCAATAATTAGACTATGCATAAATAGGTCATTGTTAAGCAATTAGCCTATGGATTCACTCATGTATGACATGGACCCTGTACTCAAGATGAGAGCAAGAAAAAAACACCAAAGAACAACTGTACTACCATCCTTCTATTAGTTCCTTCTTGCACGTAACTCCGAGAACTTCTCTCAGGGTGGAACCATTTTCTTGTCTTTAGAATGATTTATAAGATTATTAGCAGATCAAAATGATAAGAGTTGCCCAATTTCTCAGGTGATGAGGAATGACTGCCAAAAAAAAGCAACACCTAAAAAAGAAATGATAAAAAAAAAGTAAACCCTTAAAAAATATTGCAATGCATTATTTCACAGATACGGTGATTTCCAGTTACACCTCTCTGCTTAAAACGACAGGGGAAATGCTTTAGCGATATCTTGCTTAAAACCACTCAGGGAAATTAGTCTCAAACGAGTGCTTACTAGTTATGACTAAGATTCACACTTGGTTATATAGAAGTTATTGAAGTTATTTAAGGCAAAGATACTTCCTATTGATGCTTGGGTCAATTTTCTCCCAAAGATTTTAGAAACATCAAAATAATTTCCGCTAATTCTACTAATTGGCCAGTTTTGACCATATGGCAAAAGAACAATATGAGCCAAATATAGACTTATGAATACCTTGATACACGGAATGGTAGATTTCTTCCGGAGCAGTTATTATTTTCAACCTTCCACGACTCGTCATTCAATATGAATCTTTTAGGTCTTTTTTTTGTAAATCATAACGGTTTTTTTTTCTTTTTATTGCTTTTCTTTTTTCACAATTTGTCAACGTTATCCCACTTTTAAGAATTTCTAAAAGAAAATACCTAATGCCTTCTCCGAGGAACAAATTCAATATCTGATAAGATCTATATCTCATTGGCATGAGATGCTCGATTTTCGCCGATTTGCACCAATCCCAATTGGGGATTTGGTGTTGCATCCAAACATCAATACTGTTCTTTTTTGTTTGCCTTGTTGACATTTTCTTAATCACAATAAAAAAAAATAAGCATTAACTTCAGATCATCCACACGGAATCATCTTGGGACATGACTTGAAAAATCAAAGTAATCCAAAAATGAATATAGAAGAAGAAACAGAGTATCCTTCTCATGCACTCACCAATTTATTTATCTCGACTGTGGACCATTTACCATGTGATATTGTTAGGTCGTTGTGGCTAATACAATCTTGTAATATTAGAACCAGCAAGGCTAAAGAAGAGCTTAATGAGATACTAGCGAGATTCCAAAAGTCCCGAAAAATAACTCAAAGTGAAATAGAAAGAATAGTAAGTTTGAAACAGATCATCAGAAAATTTTCTGGGGAAACTCTTGAAGAATCGCGTGCAATAAACAATCAATTGATAACTCATAAACTTAATCTTATGGAAGAGCTCGAGCAATTGCAAAAAGTTCAACAATCACAATCAAGCGTTCTAAATGATAATTCTAAAAGGAATGATGAATTAAGGAATCAACTAAAAAAGCATTATGCAAAACATCCCCTTGCCTCGCAGCGTGAGGCTCTTGAAGAACAAGATCAGCAAAGACAGGAACAAGAACAACAACAACAACAACAACAACAGCAGCAGCAGAAAAAGAAACAGGCACATCAACAAAAACGTCAGAAAACTGGATTGAAATTAGTGTTAAAAATTCCCAAATCCGTGCAGCAATCAGATCAACCGGCTGCTTTTACTTTGGAGATAAAACCAACTTCTCAGACCAACCCCCCAAAAGAGCCAGTGACCGTCCCGACACCACCAACATCACCTGCAAAGAAACACAAAAAGCCAAGTGCTGAAATAAGGAATATACAAAAGGATGTAGAGCCCATTGAACCTGCACCAGAGGGAACCGAGGAGGAAGATAATATTAAATATTGTTTCTGTAAGCAATGTTCTTTCGGTAATATGATTGCATGTGACAATGAAGAGTCATGCCCAAACGGAGAATGGTTCCACTACAAATGTGTCGGACTACTAAATAGGCTTGAAGTGTTACAGTATACCACTGGTAAAAAGAAATGGTTTTGTTCTGACGAATGTAGACGTGTGATTGAAGCAAAACAAGAAAAAGAAAAAGAAAAGAAACGAAAGAAAAGGCGGAGATGGTAAAGGATCAAATGGTAACTTTCCAATTTTTTTTTAAATTTATTTATATACACTTATGAAAAAGTATCCTACATAGTTAATAATTCTAACATACCATTAATTTCATTGGCTTCTTTACATTTCTTAATTTCCTTGTTAACTTTCTTAAGCAAATTGGAGAAACACTCTTCTAATACAACACTCTTGTCTATCATTGTCCCATACATTTCTAAAATGATTCCAATATAATCACATAGTAAATTGAAGGATCTTACATCTTCCAAATTCTTTGTAAACCATTGCAAAATTGGCAACAAAGAAATCTCATCTCTTCCATATAATGAAATTCTTACTTTCCCTCTCTTTTTCAATTCATTTAAAATAGTAACAGTTTGTTCTTTTGGCAAACCAGGAGCAAATGCACTATCTAATGCCTCGGCCCATCTAAATGCATTAAGGTGTTTTTCAAATTGTTTCAATTTCTTAGTTTGCAAAGTACTAGATTGAATCACACGGTGTTCTTCCTCGCCAGAATAGTCTTTTCCTCTCATCATTCTAGCATACGCATTTGATTTCTCTTGTTTAACGCCTTGCTTCACTTTCGGTTCTGTTTTCTTTGTTCTAATTGAAATCAAACCAGAAGTTAACCCAGCTACGAAGTGTTTATGGTCATTAGCAGCAGGGGAAACCGCACATGCCAATACACCTCCACTGCCGAATTTCCAACCAAATTGAACATTCCAATTTGTTGATGTATAATCAAATATCTTAATATGACCATCTAAAGAACCAACTAATAATCCTCTATCACCAGTATCATGTAAACAAGTTGCTGTCTTGGTGAAATTATTTAATTCATGGATTTGGGAACTTCTAGTCAAATCCCAGATCCTTACTTGTGGACCACCGGCACTTACTAAGGTAGTTGGTGATAATGCAATGACATCTTCGATTGGGTTATGTTGATTAAATTGGCTCACAAGTTGAGAATTTCTTGTATCAAATATTCTGATAATTCCATCATAACAACCAGTAGCTACCAAATTGGGATTTCCTGGAATATAGTTTGCACTTCTTATATAATCTCCATGGTGAGATCCATCAATTTCGATAATTGGACCTTTGGTCGTTTGTGATATATCATATAATCTTAATACTCTATCATCAGAACCAGTTATTAATTGGTTTCCGATGGTTGGATGGAATTTGGCCACATGTGTAGGATGAGAACTTGGATGTAAACTAACAAGCAAGTTTCTAGGTTGATAACTATCATATATAGAGACCAAACCAGTTGCATCAGCAGCAACTAATAATTTCCCATCATATCTATAATTAGCACAATAAACCACATCTTTAAATCTGGAGAAGGTCTTAATCACTTGTCGAGTCTTGGAAGAAAATATTTGAATTCTAGTAGAGGAAGTAATTGCAAAATCATTTGGAGTTACTGGGTTGAAATCTATGTAATTAATTGGATGATTCTCTTTGATGATTTGTGGATTGACATAACTTCTCCAATATCTTTGTTCAGGGGTTGTTTGGTCAGGTAAAGTTGCACTTCTTAATTGCGGTATCGTTTGTCTACTCGATGACATTTGTCTATAGTATCTATATTCCTTGGTGGAAATTTAAATGTCCTTGAAATGAAGTTTTCTTGATGGCTCTTGAAAAATTACGAGATGAGCCTGAATATTTTTTTTCGCTCGCAGTCGCGAAATTGATTCGCAAAGGAAGATTTGTTAACTAACAACTCTTTTGGTGCAATCTAGAGTTTGGTGTCAATAACTTCCGCTCACCTCAGAGGTATGGAATATATGAAGAAGGGAACAAGCCCGAATCACTTCAATAGAATGAAGTAAAGAAGATGGAAAACTAGCGAGTCACGTCAATGAGATTTCCAGTAGTTTATCATTTTGCAACAGAGAGTGTCAAAGCATCTAGAAAGACAGAATTATGCATCAATGATATTTCTAAAGATAGCAAACATAAGACATTTAAAAAAGGAAATCCGTAAATTAAGTTATATATAGAAAAACATACACAGAAAATATCCGAACTCCCAATTTATTTTCTTTTTAAGTACTTTTCTATCTCAAACTAAAGATAAATTTAGTTTAAGTCCTTCTTTAAAGTACCCAAGAAAGCGTGCTTTTCAGCTGGGGTTTGGAATCTACCCTTACCGAATCTAGAAGCGGTATCGATCCATTTCAAGTTAACTTCTTCCAAGGCTCTTCTGGAGGTGTCAACGTATAAGGATTTTCTTAAAGTAACAACTCTCTTCTTGATACCTGGGATAGAACCCTTTAATAAGACGAAATCGTTCTTGACGTTACCGTATCTAACGAAACCACCCATTGGGTTAATGGTCTTCTTGGTTCTGTCAAATTCAGTGGCACCGTTGGATTCATCAGCACCGGAACCAACTCTGTAAACCTTGTGGTTAATAGAGGTTCTGTGGTGGTAACCGTTTTGACCAGCTCTAGCAACGGTCCAGTTAACGTTAGCTGGATGCCAAGCACCAATACAAGCAACCTTTCTTAAACCTCTGTGGGTCTTTCTTGGTAACTTCTTAGTACCCCATCTGTGGGTAACACCTTCAAAACCGTGACCCTTGGTGACAGCAATGACATCAATCATTTCATTTTGTTCGAAAACGGAATCAACAGAGACTTCTTTTTCAAAGTGTTCTCTGGCCCAGTCGACCTTGTCAGCAGTGGAACCACCGTTAATTTGGATTTCAGCTAAGTGAGCCTTCTTTTGAGCTAATGGGGTCTTCTTGATTTGGGTGTGAGCTAAGACTCTAACAACGGAAGCGTACTTCTTAATTCTGGCTAATTCAGTTTCAATTTGCTTAGCATCAGAAGCGTACTTAGCAGAGTACTTGGTGAAGGCCTTCTTCTTGGACTTGTACCAGTTCTTGTAGAATCTTCTTCTAACTTCTTCGGATAAGTGTTCAGCCCAAACGGTAGTTAAAGATCTTAAACCTCTTGGGGTTTCAACGTAACCGACAACACCAACAATAACTAATGGTGGAGTGTCAACAACGGTAGCAGCTTCGACAACTTCTCTCTTGTGCATCTTAGAACCTGGACGGTCTAAGTCTCTGACAATGGTGGTCATACCAGCCTTGTAACCTAAGAAAGCGGTTAAAGCAACTGGCTTAGACTTGACATCCTTTGGGAAAGCCTTAACTCTTCCTCTTTGCTTAGAAGCTCTCTTTCTTGGTAAGAAACCTAAGGAACCGTGACGTGGTGCTTCGAATTTTCTGTGAGACATCCTTTTTACTTTAAATGTTATTAACAACTGAAGAAAAGAAGAAGAGAAACACTGTGAACGAAAAAAAGTGAAAAACTTTTTTTTTAACAAAGAGAGAAGAGACAAATTTTGAAAAATTTTTTTCTTAATTTGTTGGTAGTGTACTTGTGCCTATTTTCCACAAATATTTAAGCACTTTCTTATATTCGCTGTGCTCTAAATTACCGAGGCGTTCCGAAATTTACTTAAGTAATATCCAATAAAAACCCCCAAAAGTTCAGAAACAAGTCAGACTATAATACACTATATGCTTTGTCTCGCTCTACTTCGAGATATAGTAGTGACTGAAAAGTGACTACAGTAGAATCTGCTATACACATGATCCAGGTGAATACCATTAGGTTCACACCTTCGGTACTTTATACCTTGTCTGTAGGAAGTTCAAATTCCTCGCAAAGTAGCCGTGAAGACTGGAATTGCTCTCTATCGACAAAAAGAATTCTGGATGTCTTTTGCTAACCAAAGCAATATTAGAATGAAAATATAACGATCCGAACCTATTCACTCTTCAACCATTCTGGTGCCTTGTCCATATCAATCTTAACTGATGAAATGTCAAAGCCTTCAATGAGCAATTCCACTAAAATCCTACCACCTCTAGCACCAGTAAATCTTCTATATTCTTCTGAAACACTGGCCAAGTTCCATCCTTGTAATCTTCGAAGACATCCAATTACTGTACCAGTTCTATGCCTTCCCATTCCACAGCAAACCAACACCGGGTAATTCTCTTTATTAACAATTAATTCTAATGCACGTTTTATTGTAGGTTCATTTAATGAATCCCATGGGTTTAAATGCTTATCATCATCAGCCATACTGACAAATTCAATATTTATATGTTTTGAAAGACAATATTCGAGAAACTCATCACTAGGTTCTTCACTTGCCAACCAAATGAGCGTACGTAGATTTAGTTGATTCAAGAATGACTGGTTTATTATAGATGGTTGACCTGATCGATACAACTGTTTTTCAACCGGACAAAAATTAAGGGGTGGAATAATTCGAAGTGGAGGCGGATGTGTAATCTTGCGAATTGTTGTTTTATTTGGTTCTGATTGTCCGATATTGGAGCTAGCGGTTGTAGCCGGTCCGAGTTCCATCACCCTAACTAGTGTACTTTTAATATGTGCGTGTGTTGTTTTTTTGAGATTCAATGTGACGTTTTAAACCTAAAGATTTCTCACCAAGAAAGTGAAATAATTATTTCCCAACGAGTTTTTTTTTGTTCTTTTGGTTTGCTAGAAAAAAAAATGCGAACAAAAAATGTGTTTTGGGGTTTGACGTGTTATCAGGGAGGGCAGATCTATAAATAAGACAAAACTGTCAATTGGCTCATTACAGGTTATTCAATGACTAAACAAGAAACAGCAATAAAGAAGGCTGCTGCTAGCTCAGCAGCGTCTACTACTACTAGTGGTACTACACCTACCAAACCAAAAGGTAAACTCGTAACAACTTTCCATGAACTTTCTACTGCAGTACAAATTACCATTGCTGATTATCAAAAGAGTCTTACTCCACGTCTTAAATTGATTGATATATTCTTGCTATCCTTAGTTATATTGGGTGTCTTACAATTTGTGTATGTTTTAATGGCAGGATCTTTCCCATTTAATGCATTTTTAGCTGGTTTCATTCTGTGTGTTGGTCAATTTGTATTACTTGTTAGTTTAAGATTACAAATTAATGAAAAGAGAGAAAAAGAAACAGATAATGATGGAAAGGGCCCAAAACCTGTATTTGATCATATTAGTCCTGAAAGATCATTTGCTGATTTCATAATTGCTAGTTTGATTTTACATTTTATTGTCATCCATTTTATCAATTGATATATTGTTGTTCTTTTGTTAGGAGGATTGATATGCTTATACTATCATCTATTTAGTGGTACATTTGCTTGTATATTCTGATAAATAAATGAAATGTAATGAAAGTTTTCTATTGTGGATAATTGGCGCAATGGTAGAATGGAATGTGTATCTTCGAGTGATTTTCTTTGGGATTTAAGTAATATCATTTTGGGTGTTAAATATTTAGTTCTTCTTCCTCTTGAATTGAAATCTTTTGCAAGTATATCAACCTTGAAATCTTCCTTTCCAGGAAGATTTGTGATTTTCGAATATCGGGCACATTTCTAAGGTCTGAAGTGCCTTCAGTTTGAATATAGTCATCACTATCAGTGATATTTTTAGCAACAAGTGGTCGATCCCAACTTCCGTCCTTAAATTGATCCTTATTACCCATAGCAACATGAAGTGCTTGATATGGTGGAGGTTTGAAGTCGTCACCCTTTTCTTTCCATTCTCTGCAGTTAAAAGATTTGTTTATCAGGTTCTGGTGTCAATAAGACAATACCGCTGGGGTACTGTCTTCTACTATATAGTTACCAGGATCATTTGTTATTGTTATTGGGAGAAAAATATGGAAATACTCTATCAAGAAGTGTCCCAACTACCACAATTTACTTGAACTTGATCACAATTATGGTGATATTTCTATACTATTGAATTATACAGGTAAATCAAACCTTTGTATCAAGTAGCATACTCAACATTAGTGTTTAGCAAAGATTTGCCTCCCATGAAACTAAAAACCTCTCATCCAGAATTCACGTTCTCTAGTGACAAGGTTTGAATTTTTAAATTCCCTTAATGCCTTTTCTGCATCTGTCTATAATACCATAAGGAATCTGATTAGTATTAAGGTACTGATAATTGTTTTTATCCAATTTGTAAGGTTTCCTTATAGTTATTCGGCTGCAAAAAAGAAAGCAAAATTTTGGGGGAATTATTAAACAAAATCTACCAAAAAATAAAATAATCGAACAAACATTGTATATCCAATGTTTTAGAATAGATCATGACCAACTCGCATTATATAAAGAAACAGCTACTTTATTTCATTCAACAGTTTATATTATAGACTGCAAACTCCTTCTAAATTATAATAATTTTGTTCTTCTCTTGAGCCGCACCGATATCACGTTTACAGAGTAATCCGAATATATTTTGAATTCCTAACAGACTATTCTCTTTAAACAAACCCCTGTAATACTCCATAGCAAGCCCAGATTATTAAATAGTCAATAATGGGAGACTAACTGAGAAGTTTTAGTCAATTCGATATTAAACAACAATCAAGAGCCTTATCACGACATGGTAGCGCATACATGGATTTGAAAAAAAACTTTATCAGAGCAAAGATTGAAAAAGTTTGAACACCTGAAAGAAATGGTCCTTTCTTAAAATATATCAATGAAATATTATTGGATGAAGTGATAAAAATGTTCAAAATAATCTTTGATTGAAGTATATCTAATCGAAAGGTTAAAATACTCTAACCTTTAGTATTAAGGGGAAATAATTTACAATTTAAAGACATCATTTGTCGCAAAAAT
>JAKTZT010000072.1:0-27315 GCA_030578955.1 Hemisphaericaspora insectamans | reverse complement strand
ATAATAAGGAAAGCCATATAAGAACAATTGGGCAAAAGAAGAAGAATATTTCTCTCTCATGAAACAACATTATCTAAATAAAAGAAGCAAACAAAAAGCGTCATTAAGTCAATAACTATAAAAACTCGGATGGAACTCCACTGGTTCAAAACATACTGCTAGTCCAGTGTCATCTCTGAGCACCTGCATTGCTTGCCCGGAATTCTTTACATATTGCAATTTAGGATATAACCACAATTCCAGTTGTAGAAACTCAAATTTCCGCATCACCTTCAAATAATTCCCCATCAATATGAATTCCGTATCAAATCCACTTGTTATGCGAACCAACGAACCTTGATGATGTTGAAATACACAATGAAAAGATTCGACCAAACCAGGAGGAAGAGCTATATATCTTAAAATATTGGGTTCTAGTCCAACTGCAAACTGCATCATTATCAGGCAATCTTTTCTAATTTTTAACTTTTGGAGGTTTTTGAAATGTTTAGCATGTGGGATAATATCGTGGGGTGCTATACATAAATCTAAACCAGTTATTTTGGCAATATCCAATGAGTGGAATAAATCACCGAATTCGAGGATTTGATGTTGGAGAAGTTTAAGTTTTTGAAGGGATGTCATATAAGGTAATTTAGAAGACAATCTGAGTGTTTTTATGCTTAATGATTTCAAGTTTTGATATTTGGACAATTCATAAAATATATCAATATCTTCTGAATCTTCAATCGTCAAGTGTTTAATATACCTTTTACATTCATCTTCGTGTTTAAAATGGGTTGTCGTTGGACTTGACAAATAATGAGTATGAACTCGAGAAGCAGTAATCTGATTCAAGATCCATCGTTGAACACTTGGTTGAGCAATTCGGTGTATTACAAATACACACAGGGTTAATTGATTGGATAATGATTCCAAAGTAGTAATATCTAAATTATCATCATTCTGGAAAGATACAATCTTACACAAATTGGCTACATTTTCATGATGTAGCATCTTTACAAAATTTGACCAACTCATTTGGGTGAAATTGGTATAATGAGCAACATAATAATCCTTCGGAATATGGGCACGTCCGTTATTATAAACATTGATAACTTTATATAACCTAGAACGAGTCACTTGTTTAAATCTTTTAGATGTCAAACTCAACAGAATAGTGTCAATTTGATTCAAATACCCCAAAATTTCCAACAAGATCTCATCAGGTAGCGCAACAAGTGAATTAGCAGAAGGTTTAGCTTTGATAACTTCCTCGTTCGTTTTTGTTCTGTCTCTTTGTTCTAAGGTCTTTGTCATTTTTATTGATATTTAATAAAAAAACACTTAGTCGAGGAAGCAAAATGGCTTTCTGGTCTAGTCTTCTAGCACACCTATAATCTCTTTTGATTTAAGCTTTTTGAAAGGGAAAAGATGAGATAGGGAGTAACTTTTTTAAATATTTTGAGAGTCAAAAACAGCAAAAGAAGGTTTTGCTCTACTCGTTAAAGAGAAAGTTTGTTTTTGATTAAACAACTTTAATTTTAATATTCATTTCCTAAAATTTTGGCAACAATTGCAAAAATATGTTTACATTTGTTTTAGTCAATCGGTAGCAGCTTTGGGGGTTTATGTGCAGAACTTTTTGAAAAGAAAATTTCAAACTAAAACTTGAAGATCATTATAGACGAAAACACAAAGAGAAAGACACAAGTCGATGGAAAACTCGAGTTGATGCAGAATGGAGCAAATTATAGATCAAATTAAGACACAATCTTCATCCCAACAAGATATTTTTCTTTCATTAAAGTCATTAGGAGATCATTTACGTGATGACAACAATCGATCTTCTGAAATCATTCAAACAAATTTATCATCATTATTATACAGGTTCAATAATTTCCTAGAGCAACAACAGCAACAACAGCAAGAACAGCAAGAAATCATCCTAGAAACTCTTCGTGTTATTATTAATCTATTGGCCAATAACGATTACAATCGAGATTTTTATAGCAATGGAAATGTTGAAGAAACTAAACGATTTTGGAAAATTGTCAAGGACAAGTTAACCAATTCTGAAGAGGAAGCAATCACAGCTAGAATTGCCATTTTATTATCTCAATTCATATATGACACTGAAAATATTGAACAATACTGTCACTTTTTATACTCCATAAACATTCAAGACAAGATTTATCAATTACTATTAAGTAATCCAAAAAATCTTGCTGATTTGTCAATTTCGCTCGAAGTGATACTTGAGATATTCAACAATACTGAAGAGTTAAATGACGTTGATTATAAGTTTATCTCCAAATGCCCAGATATGCTCCATTATCTAGCCTCTAACTGGACTACTCTACAAGAAGATTTGGAAGAAGATGTTTGGGACAATTTAGTTAATATTTGCCAATTCAACAAACCAAATAATACCATTTTCAAAGAGATTCTCAATCTAATTCTCTCTATACCTGATTCGTTATCCAACAAAGCAAAACTTAAACGAAAATTATTTGTCATGGCCAGTGAATTAAGCGTTGACAAATCTTTCGAAACTGCCATGGAAAAATTACAAACCACTCAAGATTCATACGTGTTTTCTGCATGCTCAATTGTGATTGGAAATCTCATCCATGATAAGGAATCATTTACAGACATCAGTCAGAGAATTATTCACACATTAGGAGGAGATTCAACCAAGATAATCGACCTCTTTATGGACAGGTTTAAACTTACTGATGTGGTGCAAATACAGGCTGTTCACATGTTAACCAATCTTTTGGACCAGGAAAGAGCATTTAGATTATTATCCGAACATAAGGAACAATTAAAAGGAATGACTAAAGCAGTTGTCGATAACTCCCAATATTATCAAGAAATTGCAGCGTTGTATTTGAATTTTTTGAAGAAACTTATAAGACTCGGTATGGCCCCTACAATTTCCCATAATGTGGATTTGAATGACTTGTGGCAAGTTATATTTGAATTTGAGAATAATCAATCCCTTGTGGAATTAAAGTGCTTGATATTGCAACAGCTAATAGCCAATGGATTTGGAACCCAATCGTCATTGAATGCTCTATTATTGCGTGAATTGATAAGAATTGCAGTTGGACCCATATCCACAACTTCAGCGATTGGTATCAATCATATTCTCGAAAAATTAAAAACTTTAGGGATCCTTCATCAAGAACTTTCCAATAGATCTTTACAATCATTAATTGATTCTGTATATGGCGGTACGCTTGACGAATTTTCACAAGATTATTTCCATCAATACAGTGAATTCTGGGAACAATTAATCACTCAATTGGATATTTCGGATGAAAAGAAGCAAAATACCGAATATAAAATACTTTTAAATAATTCGAGATATGCTGCTGGAATGACGATTGTTACTATACAAGGATATAGCGCAGGTGAAGGTCAAGAAGAAGAGGCAAAGAGGTTGCTTGAATTATGTAAGAAAGTCATAGAGATTCCTCATCAAGGATTAACATGAATGAAATAGAGATTTATAGAAACAACTTTTTAGTTCTTGATATTTTAAACTGTAAGAATCCTTGGGACTACCAAGGTGTTTCTCGAAAAGCGGAGAGTCAGTGGAGCAGTTCCTATTGTTTTTTCAATCACAATAAGTAGAGTTATTTTAACTCGGGGAGACACCCTAAAACTTCTAGTAATGCCGTACATGGAATATGCCAAGGAAGATCAATTTCTTTCACCAAAAGGCTACAAAATCTTCAAACCTTGTGTTGGGGAAAGGGTAAGCTGAAAAATGGTCAGATGCCTACATGGAAATGACAATGAATAATGAAATGTGTTTCAGAAAGGAATTACCAGCTTTATTGACTCATCAACCTTAAGCGATAACGTGAGGCTGTATAGATTAAATTGGTAGGTGCGGCTATTGACGGAATACCCTGTACCGTGTTTTTTCTTCTTTCTGTCAAATTTGCGCCCCACCAAAAGAAAGCGGAACAAAAAGAAACCATCTTTCCGCAAAAAATATTTCTCCGATCGGCAATATTCACAATGGGTGAAAAATTTTCTACTTTATTGCTGCCTTACGGTTTCTCACACATACCAACTTAGTCTTCGCAATTTATAAATATGTTTACATCTCCTCTTTTTCCTCTTTAGATTTTGTCTTATCTTTTTACCGTTCAACGACACCCAACTACTTCACCTAAACCATGACAGTTCAAACAAAATTCTCCAACTTGGTCAGAGAAGAACCTGATCCGATCATCAAAACCATGAATCTCTACGCCGTTGACCCAAGCCCACAAAAAATCGATGTCTCTATCGGGGTTTACAAAGATACTAATGGTGAATCATACCTCTTCCCATCGATCGCAAAGGCCAAGCAACACCTTCACGCCAATGATCCTGGCCATAACTATACCAATATGTCTGGTATTCCTGCCTTTACCAAAGGTGCCCAAAAAGTTGTCTTTGGCGAGAAAATTGTGTCTGAAGGCAAAATTGCTTCACTTCAAACCATTTCAGGTACCGGTGCTGTTCATATGGGAATTTTAATATATAAAGAAGCTGGATATACTAATTATTACATTGGCCAACCTGCTTGGTCAAATTATATTCCTATGATTGAACATGTTGGTGGAAAAGTTACCACTTACACTCATTATGATCAAACTAAAAAAGCCATCGATTTCGAAAGTGTTAAAACTGCATTAGATACGGCTCCTGCCAAAACAGTCTTTTTGTTCCAAACTTGTTGTCATAATCCTACCGGTGCTGATTTTTCTCAAGAGCAATGGATCGAAATTGTTGAAATCATGAAGAGACGCGATTTGTTGGCCTTATTGGATACCGCATATCAAGGCTTTAGTTCTGGTGATAAAGACAAGGACGCATGGCCAATTAGACACTTCTACAATCAAGGAATGGAATTTGTCGTCTGTCAGTCATTTTCTAAGAATATGGGATTGTATAGCGAAAGAGTTGGTGCCACTCATGTTGTTGTTCAAGAAAAGGAATGCGTCGTGAATGCCCAATCTACATTAACAGCATTATTTAGACAAGAATGTTCATTTGCTCCAGCGTATGGTGCCAGATTAGCAGCAACTATTTTTGAAGATGAAGAATTGTATAAAGTATGGAATCAAGATGTTGCTGAAATCACCGATAGATTGAAAACAGTTAGGCAATTAGTCTTGGACAAATTAACCAAATTGGGTACTCCAGGCGATTGGAGTAATGTTGTCAAACAAACAGGTTTGTTTTGGTACAGTGGTTTAACACCTCAACAAAATGATAGGTTGATTTCTAAACATAATGTTTACTCCACCAACATTGGCCGTGTAAACATTGCCGGATTAAGTGAGAAGAACGTTGATTACTTTTGTAGAGCAATTGATGAGGTTGTCAGATCAACAAATTGAATAACATGTCTCTTGTTCTATATTTAAACGTCTAATACAAATACTTATAAATATCGTTAATAACTAGTTCTCGGTTCCAAAGCTCTCTATGTATATCCTATAACAACTTTCCATGTTTGTTCTTGAGGAAAACCTTTAGATTAAGTTGCTGGATCAACAAATTGAACAAAGTAAAATGTTTCTGGTTCTATATTTTAAACGTCTAATACATATACATATAAATATTCTGAAAACAAAAAGTCCTTAATAACTAGTCCTTACTTCCAATCCTCTCTCTCAAACACATCTCCTACAACATCTTTCCATGTATCTTTTTAAGATGAGCTTTAAGGTTATCTTTTCGATTAAACCTTTTTCCACACCCTTTTTCCTCACACTGAAATGGTTTCTCCGCCGAATGACTCTTAATATGTCGTTTTACATGTTCAGGTCTTTGGAATCTTGATTCACAAATCGGACACCGATGTTTTTTCTTTGACAAATCCGCCAAATTCTCATTTTGTTTTTCTTTAGATCGATTGTTCCTGACAACTGGGATTGTAATTTGAAGATTATCGGGAATTGGGAAAGTCACCGTCCCATCATCATCTTCTTCGAGAGTCAGATTCCGTTTATTTATAATCTCACTTGAAGGGTTCTGTTCTTGCATAGATAGTGACTTGTTGACTGGATCTGGATGATCATATTTGGGCGACACCGTGAATGTCGCCATTGGAGGAAGAAGACCATTTCCATTTACAGGTGAGATTTCATTGGAAGAACTAGTGGCAATGGCAGCAAGGTTCATGGATGCAGAGTATGATCTAGTTGTTGCACTCTTGGTTAACGTCTTTGCCAAGCTCGCATCGGTTGCAGTTGCAGAACTGGTTGCCAGATGGAATTGATGAGGCAGCAAAAGATCAATTTGACTGCTACTATCTGTATTATAATACTCAACTTCGGTGGGAATTGTTGAAGTACTATTACTATAGACGGCACCCAGTGTCGATGACGAGTCATTTCTTTTCAATGGTGTTTGATTGATTTGATTCTCAAGTCGAATAGATAAATCTTCAGCAAATGAACCCGAAGCACCTGTATTCATACCAGCTCCAAACTGAGCAGCATTGCCATTATTACTTACTCTAGGTGTTGTTCTCCTGTTTTGATTTGCCGAGAAACTTGAAAATGATTTTGCTTTTCTTATTTCCTTCATGGCATCATCTTCTTGACTTTCAATATTTAATGGTTCTCCATTCCCACCACTTGGATTATTACCAAACCCATGTTCCAGTTTATATCTCACTGGAGTCAAATACGTTGAATTTGAATTTGCATTATTATAACTCAGAGCATTGGCACCGGCTCGATTACTCAATGGCGTCAATAAAGTTACATCTTCTTCTATATCATCAGTCTGTGAACGATCAACTATGGGTGAAATAAACTGCGAGGAAGAATAGAATGGATTCATCCCATATAAGGAAGTTGATTTCACCAACGTTGGAATATTATCAACCGAAACCCTTGACCTTGATCTAGCGTGACCTTTTCCTCTTGGTGTCTTTGTGATTTTGTTCAATGCAGCGGTGGCAAGATTAACCGGCGAAAGGGGGTTGGAATTGTAGTTCATCGTGGTGGAAATACCACCTTGCCCAGATCTTAATGGGGTGGTGTATAAATTCGAATTTGAAATGGACAATGATTTCGGTCTTCCGGTACGACGAGGAGTGGCCATAACAGCATTGTTTGATGTCGAAAATGAATTTTGCTTTGGGCGAAGGTAATTGGGCGACTCGGATAAGGATTGGTTCGATACAGATGACGAAAGATGTGGGAACGAGTCAAAAGAATAGATTGCATTTGATGAAGGTAATGAATCTGCAGTGTTGAATATGTTTGGGTTATGATACATTGGAAATGAAGGTGGATCTTGACTAAATGACACTATTGACGATGTGGATAATGTAGATTTATGGTTGTAAGTACGTCTAGATGACATGTCTGGTACCTCACGTAAATCAAAAGTATCGTCAAGTGAGAAATTTCTTGAGTGGTAAAACCTATTGGTTTGTGACGGAGTAGATTCCAATAAATTAGCATTAATTGAATCCAAGTGACTCAATGACGTGAAATTTAATGATTCTTCAGGAATATGAAAGTATTTATTATGAGAAAGACTGGATGATACCGGTACAATCTCGGTATCTTCTTCACTCATACTATTTAAATGGTCATTCCGTATAAATGTCGAATCTTGCGATTGCGAGTTATGCTGACTAATTTGAGAAAAGGTGGCATGAGATGATTCACCATTCCCATAAATATCCTCAATTTGAATGGTAGATACTTTTCCTGATGATTCATTAGATAGTTCAAATGGTTGGGATAACAGAGTCGGAGAACTCATCAAGTATTTATCCATGGTAAGTATGTTTCTTTTTTTTTTCTCCCTGTTTTTTGCACCTTGTAGGCTAGAAATTTAATCGCAATAAAAATTGTTTACACCAACAATCCTTGAATATTGAAGTGGGTATTGATGATAATCAAGTGATAAGGAACAAAACAAACTGTTGGATATTGTAGAAAGAAAACTAGGGCGCCTCTTTTTGACTTTCGGATTTTTCTTAGTATTCTTGTTTGGAGTCCTTAGCTTTTCTCAAAGAGTCTTGGAAAGTCTGCCTTTCTTTCTCTCTGCTATATTTAAATAAAATTCAATAAAGCAAATTGTATGTATGTATTGTTAGATACAAGACTATGACTAAAGTAACTCTCCCACACTCCTTCCTTAATGTCCATCTATCTATCCACCTTTAAAATAGAGAGACAACTGGAGTTGTAGCAAAAACAAAAGTTTAAAGAACTGGTATAAAACTTTTGGGCTACGTAGGTGTAATAAAAAAATCTCCCTTAAAATAACAAAAAAAAAAAGATTCGTGTTAAAAAAAAAAAAATTTAAAAACGGAAAAAAAAATAATTAAAAAAAAATAAAAAAAAATATAAATTAAAAAATATTTTCTAAATACATAAAAATAATGTTGAAGGTTAAAACATGTCAGGATGCTAAAAGCAACCATATTATTCCTAGTTAAATAGGTATTGAGATCACATACGGTAATCTTCAAGGTATTCAAAGTTCAATTGTAGCGCGTTCATAAACTTTGAAAATCATAAAAACTCGTAAAGCTAAAAAAGAAAAAAGAATCGTATTTGATTTCTTCGTTTATTTCTTTTGGTTTTATTCCAACCAGATTCCTAACCTCTCTTTCCTGTTCCAAACAGATACACGCTGAACCGCCCCATAGTGGCATACTAGTTAGTTGAAAAAAATCCAAAATTGGATAGGTCAGTCATCCCACCAGCTATAAGAAAAAAAATGCTCTTCCGCTGGTCAACAATAAGATAGCACAAAACCTAGCTGGAAAACTCACCCCATAATAACGAATGGGTTGGAAGAAACCGTTTTTAATAAAAGCAGAACAGAGTTGCCGCAAATCAATGGCTACAAGGAGATAACGATAGTTACCTTGCAAGAAATCAATTAACGCCTAAAACTATAATAACCCGCTCTATCCCAACTTCGCTCCAACAAACATAAATTGCCAATCAGACGCGTCTGGATTTCAATATTTTTTTTTTATTTTTTCCGGTTCAATTTTTTTTCCATCTCATTCCCAGCCATTTTATACGCCCCAACCAACCAAACCACATTGGAGGCTCAAAAGCTGCAACTATTCATAGTTGAATTGTATTCACTCAACAATATCGAAAAAAACGTTTTCCTCGGAAAATGAAAACCTTAGAGGACAGTTATCCACATTTTACACACAGGCGTGCAGATAGGTGTGTATAATCTCCGGTGTCTTACGCTGGAACGACAGACAAGCATTCTTCTCCCCACTGGTTCTTATATTTCAATCGTATCGATAAGCAACTCCCTCTCTTTCTTCACATAGCAAAAAAAAATAATAATAAAAAAACCCCAACTAATTATAGAACAAATCTAAAGTGAAATAAGAGTCGTGTGCGAACTATATTTAGAACTGATCTAATTTGTTGAATGTAGTTCCGGTTATTCTCCGCGAAATAAGCGGAATAATTTTTTTCCCTCACAATATGACGCGTATTGCATTTGAACTTTTTTTTTAATTTCCGCTTGCATATTGGCATCAGAAGCTGTAAGGTACGTTACAATGTTACCAAAAACCTCGCCAACAATATTTTGTGTAAGCATGTTGTGGATTGTTCCCTTAACATTACATGATCGATTTCTGTCAAAGAACATTTCGGGAATATTTCCTATTTAGAAGAGCATATTGCTTCTTATATATTTAGCTAGTTCACCTTTTGCAAGAGGATTCCACAGACTTTTGCAACCTACACATCTACCAAACCAGTCAATATGGCTCTTGTACTAATATAGTAAAGTTTATCTGTTTACTGGGGTGAACCACAAGATTAACAAAATATCAGAAATGCCATCCTAAATAAATATATCATTAAAAAAAAGCTTACTCTATACCTTATCTACTAAATAAAATGAACAAAAAATCATAAAATGAAAATCAAAAATCAAAACCATCAACCATTTCACAAAGACATCTTAATGCCCTCTTAATGGCTTAACGATTCTCAAATTCAAACCAAACGATTTCCTCTTATCCTTTACTGGAACAGTAGGCAGCAGTGCTCCCAGATCAAACATATCCACGGTCAGAGAAGTATCGATCTTATCCAACGATAAGGAACTCCCACCCACCAGATGGAACAGCGGTGGTGGTGGCGCGTCAATATTTCTATGTTCGTTCAAGAAATCACGAATTGAAATAAATTCTGATTCAAACGTCAGTAATTCAGCTTCAAGATCTGCAATTGATGGACTTGACTTAATTGATGGACTAGACTTTATGGCAGGGGGTTTAGATTTTGGTGGTGGAAGGGATTTGGATTGGTTCATGGCGAATCCTAAGCTACCCTGTGGTTTTGGTGGGACTGGTGGACGAGAACCATTATCCGATTTGGTGGGGGTTACTGGATTTACGGTTGGTTTGACTAGCGGACTGATTCTATAACCTTCAAGTAATTCTGGATCCGGGTCGAATTCGGAGATATTGCTCATATCATCATAATCATCATCCTCATCTTCTTCTGGAATAGATACAATCCTTACCAATTTGGGTTCTTGAGAGTCTATGGAATGGATTTGTTCTTGCTTATTCAGAGTGTTCTTGGCGGAACCATCACCAGAAGGATCAGAAATGGCACTACCGGAAGTATCACCTCTTGCTTCTTGTTCCTTTCTTCTTCTAATTTCTTCCAATTTTTCATTGCGCATTGCTTCCAAATTCATACCAATAAATTCCAATTTCTCCCTAAATAATCTTGATTCCCTTCCAATTGCACCTTGTTGTTCTCTCAATACCACCTTCAACCTATTTATCTTATTATCCCTACTTTCAATAATCTTCTCAGCAATTAATAAATGCTTTCTCAAGTTCATATTCACCATTTCCACTTCCGCCAATTTATTCCCAACTGCTTCTAAATTATTTTCAAGCGTAAATAATTTTGATTCTTCTTGATGAACTGACTTCAAGTTGGCCATTTTAAGATTAAGAATAGTATTTTCTAATTCTTGAATTTTCTTATCTTTACGATCAGTGTCTTCATTTAAAGTTGTCATGCTTCCATTTTGATTAGGGAACCCTATCGTCGTCAAAGGTCGCTGATCGATGGAAATGGTAGATAATGTATTTGTTGAAAGAATGGGGAGACGGGATGGCGTGGTAGAAGTAGAACTTCCAAATGGGAAACCAGATGTTGAACCTAATGAGGGTGAATAAGTTACACGATTATGGGAGGATAAGCATGATGACGACTTCCTTCTTAATAAATTGAACTTAGATGGGGTACTATCATTACTAAAATTTCGTTCTGAACGTAAATATGCAATTTCAGTTTCCAATTGGGCAATATAATCTCGATTGTGAGTATTCAATCTTTCTAATTGAGCAATACGTTGTTTTAATCCCTTTTCACCCAACTCAGTATTGATACAAGCGACATTCTGGATTCTTTTGGCACGCGTCCCAAATCGTAAAGTAGATAATGTTTCAGGTTCATGTAACGACGATGGAGAACAATTGATAATCAACGATGTACGAGAATTACCACCAAGTGATTCTTGTAAGATTCTTGTAAGTTTTGAATCACGATATGGGATATGTGTTGCTCTATCATCAGTTAATGCGTTAATGACATTTCCAAGAGCGGATAAAGATGAATTAATCTTTTTAGCTTCTTCCAAAGTTTGACCAACAGCACCCGACTTATCAACCTTTTCAGAACCAGCTAAATCAACCAAGAAAAGATGGGAACGTTTTATCACTTCAGTACTAATATTCTTTTGTGTGAGTTTTATTTGAAAAATTGTATGTGATCTAGAACTTTCTAAATTTATATTAGTCGAAGAAACAGACCTATACCTTAAACCATTACTTATTATACCAAAAAGCTCTTCTTCACAAGTTACAAACTCTTCGGAAAGTCCCTTGATATATATTCCATTTGTCTTGTCTTCATGGATTTGTAATGCATCAGGAGAATCATTATTGGAGGGAGTAATCAAATCTTTAATTTTTTCCATATAAATTTCCATAAATGACACAGCAAGAGTATATTCAATACCATCACCACCGCCACCATTCTCTTCATCTTCTTGTTGGCGGTTAAGGTCATCTTCAATATATCTAAATAACTCACTGGCAATCCTAGGAATTATACCCTTTTCATTTGGATCGTCGATATCCCCCATCATGGTATATGATTTACCCGAACCAGTTTGGCCATAAGCCAAGACAGTACCATTATAACCTTTTAATAGATCATCCACTGCTTGTGAAATTGAAAATTGATAAATATCCAATTGAGAAGAATCTGGTTGAAATACTCTATCAAATACAAAATGGTTAATTGATTCTTTTGATTTAAAAGAAACCGTTTCAGTATTGGGGAAATCAACAATTGATCTGCCTTTTCTTTGTTCATATACAGTTTCAGGACGGAAACGACATATTACTTTTATATTTTGATTAGTATTATTGGCATTGTCTTGTCGTTGTAGTCTAGTGGGACTTAGTATATTATAATCAGAATTACGGGATGGAACAGGGGTGGTTTTCGTGCTACTTGAGAAGGATTCATTATCTGAGAATTCCATATTGTTGGATGATGATCTTGATTTGGTAAGTATGCTTGACATGTGAAAGTTTCCCTTTTACAATTGACTGGTGACTTGGTTGAATGTTTAAGAGGTGTTGTAATAAGTGTCTCAATTCACCTTTTTTTGAGTGAGATTATTATTTTTTGTGTTGGGAAAAAAAGAACTATCGGGTCTCTCTCTCTGTGTGTGTATGTGTCTGATCAGATATATATATACACACGTATATACTATACGTTATGTGTATATATATTGTTTGCAGTTAATAATTTGGTTGTAAAAATTCTTTTTTTTTTCACAACTTAATAATGGGAAAGGGGGTAAAAAAAAATTGTTTAATAAATATGAATCAAAAATTTTTGGTTGAAACTTTTTTTTTTAGTTTGGTTGAAAAACAAAACTATTTAACAAACCTCTGCTTTCTTCTTTATTTTGTTGATTCACTCGTTTCTTCAATTGAAAAAAAATTCCCTTCTAATCTACGCTGTAGATATATAGAGTTAGATTATATGTATATTATAGAGAAGGGATGTAGAGCATTATTTATATGACCTAATTAACCTTTTTGTGCTTTTAATTGAGAAAGAGTGTACAAAAGTAGTGAAATAAAAATATTTAAGAAAATAACAAGCAAGAAGAAAAAAAAAAAAATCGTCAAACAAAATTTGGCTTTTTAAAGAAAAATTTCAAAAAAAATTGTAAATTTTGTGTTTTATCTTACAATGTAGGTTTTATTCCAATACTCTTATTGGGTAACTTATTGAATTCCATTCAGTTGTCTCTCCATCAAACTCCATTACTTGATGTCAGTTAAATACATTATATTCAACCCAGTGCTTCTAACTGAAATTTGATCTGTAAAAACTAAATTTTCATGGCAACGGGAGTTTAAATCAAAGGAGTTACCCCTTCTAGAAACAAATCTCCCCATCACAACTTTAAAACAAAAAAATCTCAATCTTGCTTATGAAACAATATTGTTTCATATTATTTTAAACTTCAATTACATGTAGTTGCATTAACTTCTTTAATTACATCTCACATAATAATACGGTTATAGTCTGCCGCCTCCTTCAGTGATACAGATTCTTGCATATGTTCACATATCCCACCCCACTCTAGCCACAGTTTTCATATCTTACAATATATGTGATGAAAGGGGGCAGGCGGGATGGTAGGAGATAATATGGAACAAGCCCCCCGCCCAGATCTCAATTTTTTTTTTACTAAAGATCATTCGTTTAGGTCGAGCAGATTAATTTAGTTCTGTTAATCGGCTAAAAAAAAAGAGCATATTCTCGCTACGTCGGCAATAAATGATATATTTATAATTATATAAGACGCATTAATTCGTTTAAAGGGATAGTGCGCACAACTAAAAAGTCAAAAATAAAAGATTATACGATTCCAGTAAAAGAATAAGATCCAGATAGGGGGTATTTTTGCAACACTTTTAATATTACACAAATTGAAACTATTTTGCAAGCAAAGAAAGTTTAAATAAAAAAACGTCTCGCCAAAAGACTCAACCAGTTCGTAATTTTCTTGTTTTTGGGAAATCTCAAGCGCTGAGATGATTATCAAGCCTCATATGTACATCGAGATAGTGCTGGGTTAGAATGAAAGTTTTGTTTGAGCAAATTTGATCAAAAATAAAATGTCCATATACATTTATAATTACAAGTTTAATTAATAATATTGTTACACAATCTCTCTCTCTTTCTGTTTCTGCAGCAAGCTCACCAATGAAGGCTATAATACCACTTGTATTTCAAAATCTTCTTCAAGTTCAGTTTCTCCAACCAAATCATCTAAATTCATGACTTCATCATCAAATATAAGTTTTGCCTTAGACAATGATATACTCTGTTCATCAATGCCCTTCTTCTTCAAATAGTGTAATAATAGATTTAGTAATTTAGTCTGTGGAAATACTTTAACATCAAGTCTCTTATTATCCTTTCCCTTTAATCCGACAACGAAAGATCCTTCTTCTTCAACATCAATAACCTCATCAACTACACTCGCGCTTGCTTCCTCTCCTACTTGCAGTTCCTCGTCATCGTCACTTGAATCATTATAGGCAACTTCCACAACTTCATCTTCCGCTTTTTCCTCTTCATCCACATCGACATCCACACCAGACAGTCCAGAAAATTCAGGATATACATCCAAAAACACTCCTCCTTGTTCTTTAGGTATCAACAAACAAGTCACCACTGTCGGAATCATCCCAGCAACATCATCAATCAAATGATTAAATGTGGCAGGTGGATGGATTCGAAGAGTCTTGGGAGTATAGAATGATTGAATTAACATCCTGCCTTCAACCCATACAAGACTAGTCGATCCAACTGTATAACTAGATAAATACATTGGTTCCAACTGATCCGCGAAAATTGTTTTGAAATGGGAGATTATTGATTGATGGATTTTATCAAATTTTTTGAGACCTTTGGTACCGAAATCAACTGACGCACATAGTTCTGACGGGAGCGGGAGTTTGGATATCACACGGATAATGTAGCGTCGTTTCTTTTCGTTTTCTATTGTGAAGGAATATGTATCCGAGGAGACAGTCGTGGTAGTGCTGGTGATCGATGCGAAGGTGTTAGCTTTGGTCGTCTTAGTATTTTTGGATATGTCACCATCAAGTAAATCTAGCTCGAAATCTGAATCATTATCAGCATCTTGGTGGTATTTCTCGTTTCTTTGAGCATTATTCGTCTTGTATGATATGCTCGTAAATTCCTTTTCAAATAGATCATCATCATCATCTATAACTATAGAAACCTCTTCACGCACCCGTTTGGACACACTCAGGGTCCCTTTCGTAGCAATAGCTTCACTTGATATTCCTATTTGTTGTTCAGCGACAATAGTAGAAGTACTCGCATTTCTTGTGGCCATTGTTTCCTGTAGCTCATCATTGTCACGTGTTGGTATAGAAATAGGCAGCGAAAATGCATCATCTCCAGTGGAAGAGGCACGAGAAGCACCAATATCATCCAATGAATTATCTCGATGTTTCTTGTGTTTTTTATGATGTTTCTTATGATGTTTCTTGGAAGTGTCTATAATAGAGGATAATGAAAAGAAATCATCTTCCACTAAATCAATTGGTTTTCTTTTTTTTCTGGGACTCAGTGATGATTGCTTAATCGCCGTCTCTATCGGAGGAGCTGGTGGAGGTGTTTGTTCTGGTGTTTGTTCCATCTCTTACTTGGTGTTTCTCTTTTCAGTTCACCATTAACACAATTGCCATACTTTGTGATTGATACGTTTTTTTTTTCTGTTGTGTTTTTTTTTTGACTCCATCTAAATGCTATCAACAACCGTCAACTACACTTACTTGACCGAGACCATTATTTATTGAAGCTGGTACACAATTGAGTTATTACGCACACACATAAATGCCACAACAAATTTCTTATACAAAGACAAATAGAGATTCCAGATTTGGTGCTCGATTTAAACACAGTTTTGGTTCTGATGAATCATTCTTTAATTTAATTAAATCTTACAAAGCTGATTGGGAACGTATTTTATTTTATGTTGACGAATCTACAGTAAAGAAATATGCTGATACTTATCCTGATTTCATTAAACAATTACCTACAATTGAAGGCTCGGAACTTAATCTTGCCGAATTACTTGTTGAATCAGTCGATGAAGCATACTTCCATGAAAGATTTAACAATCCCGTTTCTTTGACAACAGTCAATACAGAGGGTAAAATTCTCGAGTCACAGTTAAATAATAGTAATGGAGTTATCGATTTAAAGTCCCATCTGAGTAGAAATGCTAAAGTTGTTAATCCAGGAGGACAAATTACCAGTTTAAAATGGTTACCTGTCCCATCAGATGACGAATCAGGAATAAGTTATTTAGCTATTGGCGTTCTCAATAACCCAAGTGGGATACTGGATAGTTTAATTAACCTGGAATTGAGTATATATACAAAACCGAAACTCACTAAATCCATCAATTCTTGTATACAAATATGGAAATATGACGCCAATGACAATGAATTCCAGTTGCATAATGTTTACATAACTACAGATCTTGGGGTTCCATATGATTTGAAATGGGCATCATGCCATACAACAGATGACGAAACCTTAGGGGTTTTAGCAGCAGGGTATACATGCGGCAGTGTTCACCTATTCAAACTTAACAAAACCTTACCATCCAAATATGTCTGTGTCAAAGCTCCATCACTCACGTACACCCGATCTACTACCGCTACCGCACAATGTACAAACATAAACTGTTTCGACTTCCTCGGTACCGAAAAGTTATTATGTGGCTCCGTTGATGGCACAATCGCAGAATACATACTCCCCTTCAAGCTCCCCCCTTCTGATCGCACAACCATCTCCATCCCTTCGTACATTAACCGCATAGGAGACTCACCAATCACATCGATCCTAGCAGCCAACTATTCCGCAGGTGAATATCTCATTGTAGTAAACACTGCTTCCACTCAATGCATAGCATACAACTACACTAACCCCTTACAAGAATTCACGGCACCTTTAATGCTGAAATCCAATCTTCAACCTAGTTATAATGTACCACTTCGGTGCTTTTCAAATGTTCCGAATTATGACGCTACCGGATATAATTTCATACGTGTCCCACAAGAACAAGCACTGCCGCTAATGAAGGCCCATTCGGTAGTGACTGGACATGTTATGGGTGAGTTATTGGGACATCCTTTATGTTTGAGTTCGTATTCGAATGGGGATATAGTTATTATGAATTTCGCAAGGAAGTTTTTACAAGGGGGGAAAATGTTGAGTAAACTAGTAGTTCCTTTACGTATTTGGAGAGTGGAGTTGGCAGATAATAGTGCTACCGAGGAAGAGAAAGAAGAAGGAGGTTCTACTGGGTTAGTACTAAAATCTGGATTTGAGAGCGTGGAGTTAGAATCCAGTGGGACTCCCGGGTTTATGCCTCCTGAAGTCGCGATATCATGTTTGGGGTGGAACGAAAACGTGCTTGGACTGTCTGTTTATGCTGCAGGGAACGCTGCTGGATTATTAATTGTTGAGAGATTAGATCCAAAGTACATGTAAAATTAATTATATATTAGAAGTTGTTGTATTATTATATCTGTATTCTTTTAATATTTAGGTATCGTATTATCAATATCTTCACTCCATTTATTAATACCTCCAATTATATCTTTAACATTCGTATATTTCATCTCTAGTAATTTCTTAACAGCCAACTGAGAATCGTTCCCATATCGACAAACAACAAAGATCGGATCATTTTTCTCGACTCCAGGAATCAACTCACTAACGTCATCGGCTTTTCTAAACGTAGGATCCCATTCTATATTTAGCGAACCCGGTAAGCTCGTGATTAAAAACTGCTCTTTCGGCCTAACATCAATTAAAACATCATTCTTCTGCCTCTTCTCCACATATTCCCGAGGAAGAATTCGATATTTTGCATCAATAGGAGTTTGAACTGATTTCCCGCAAAACACTCCATAGTCAATTTCCCAACTCTCAATCTTTTCCCTCGTCACACCAGGCTTTTCCCCACAAACAACACACCCTGGTTGTCTTTTCCTCATTTTGAATAAACGAATTTGTTGTTGAGGATATCCCGAATATACCGATAAGAATGGTGAAAACTCGTAAGTATCATAGAATCCAGTTAGAACTTTTATACCCTCCATGGCCATCATAATTCCAACCAATCCGATCGCAGGTCCAATAACCCCACCATCCGAGCACGACGTCACGGAATCAGGAGATGGAGGCTGAGGATAAAAACATCTATAACAAGGACCCCAGCCACCATAATTCAATACCGAGAGTTGTCCATCGGATTTCAAACCCGAACCACTGATTATTGTCTTACCCAACAAAACACAGATATCATTTATCAAATATCGAATTGCAGGATGATCAGTACAATCAAATACTAAATCGTACTGCTCGACAATCTTCCCGGCATTATCATTATTCATTCTCATTTCGTAAGTCTCCACTTCCACCCATGGATTCAATTTGGCAAGGTATCGTCTAGCTGATTCTACTTTTGGCAATCCTACCATATCTGTTGTATGTAAAACCTGTCGATGGAGGTTTGAGATGTCGACGACATCATCATCGATGATTCCTATCTTTCCGAGACCTGCAGCGGCGAGGTATAATAGAGCAGGACAGCCTAGTCCTCCAGCACCAACCACAAGGATTTTAGAGTTTTTGAGTTTGAGTTGGGCAGGGAGGGATCCGAATTGTGGAACAATCATTTGGCGGCCATACCGTTTGTATTCATCGTGGGTGAGGGTGGTGTTGGATTTGAGATCTGTTGAGGTTGCTGTTGAACTGGTGGTAGATTTAAGACGAGAGTTTTCTAGTTCTAGTTCCCTGATGCGAGCTAGGAGGTCTTCTTTGGTTTCGTCCGGCATGGTTTTGGATGAAGAGATGAGATGAGGAGAGATGGATTTTCAGTTTTTTTTTTTTTGGTTAGAGTGACATCATAGTGATACTATCGGAAGTTGACAACCTGAAACCGCAACAAACATCAGATACTATAACCGCTAATATATACTAAAAGAAACGAATAAGTACACTTTGGTAAAATATCATAGCACTTATTTAATTTATAAAAATGATCACGAAAGAAAAACAAATTCAACATGTTGAAGGCAAGATAACCAGCTTTTCCAACTCCACCTTCCAACAAAAAGCATCCACTCTCTAGCTAAAAACGTCCCACAATCATTCAAACAATTCCTCTCAGTTCGTATCTATCTGAATTGTGTCAACAAGAGATATTTAACGTACCAGGGTTGTCTTGCCCATTTTTTTGCAGTCAAGCACACTAGTCTACATTGTAGGTGGATTCAGTTAGAAAAGGGGGTTACCATCTCTCGAGTACCTATAATTTGTCCGAGTAGGCGCCGAAGAAGGTGGTTATCCATACCCAGTCTCACTACCAGTATAATAAGTAGATTGAAAACTCGACAATGGGACCACGGGGACATATGGTTGAGTCACAGCGTAATATTCCAACTTTTCTCTGTCCCTAATAATTAGATACACAGCATGCACAAGCCCTGGAAAATAAAAGAATAGAGTTAAGCAAATATTGATAATAAATTGAACTCCACATCCTCTTTGGATTATGATTGCGAGTGGAGGTAGCATGATCGCTATTATTATATTGACTAAATCTTCTGTTGTCAAGTTGGCCATAATTTTTTATTAAATGAAGTCGGGAGTGGGATTTGGAAGGTTTGGAATCCAGTGGATTCTTCTTTTATACTTGAATATAAGCTTCATAACCTTATTTAATTTTGGTGTGAGCTGCAGAGCCGGCTTTTTTGTTTTACATATTTAAAGGTTGGTAGTTCTTCAATGCTTAACATAAACAGACTTCTTATAAATACATACTCTACTGTCCAAGAATAAGAACGACATTTCAGGCTCCTGTAACTATGTTTTAAGTAAATGATTTTCAAACCTTTGGGAAATTTAAAGTTTATTCCATACCGTGCTCAATTTGCTTTTTGGAATTAATAAAACCCCAGTTCTTGTAGGAACGGAAGGTAACGATCTAACACTACCCGTCTACAGATATAATTACAGGAAACAATACTATATGGCATTTTCTTTCTACTAAAAGTATCTATTTCACCTACACTATAAAATAAGTAACCAACAAAATATGAATTCTGTTTTAAACAATCTTCTGTTTGACAAAGAAACTCTTTAAATGACGCAATTGATAAATACAAGTTCCAACCAAAACCACCAATTGAACAATGGTCCATTTAACAACTTTTGAATTAGTAGCTTCTGATTGATCTCTGAAAAGCGCTTCTCTTTGTCTCATGGTTTCTTGTTCCCAGTGAATTCTATCCAATGTCTCATACAATTTTTGAACCTTTCTAGTTAATTCATCTACTGATTTGGTTGATTTCGAATCAACATAGTCATGAGCAGAACCTTGAGCAACATCGAAAAAGATACGATGAATTTTACCTTGAGTTTTATCGGTATAAATTGGGGTCAAACAAAACTTGTGTTCGCCTGAATCTAATGAAGTGAATGTGAAATCACCATTTGGGGATGATTTTTGATCGACAACTCTATGATCATCATCAAATGTTTCTTCAACAGTAATTTGCACCCTTAAATTAGGAGTCTTGACGTATTCATTTTTATTATTATCAGCTCTTTCGTAAGCATCAATTCTACCAACAACCAAACTATTTTCGGGTAATTCTTCATAGAAACATTTAGTTTCACCAGTTTTTACATAAAAATGTATAGCATTGGTTATGTGTAAGATGGATAATAGAACTAATATAAATTTGGCAGGAAATAACATAGTTAGGTGGACTCTTTGGTAATTGCCTTTGGCACTCAAACTTTGCGTTGTTCGTTTTTAACAAATTCTAATCTACATGTTGAGTGTTGAAAAAAAAAAAACTTATTCGCGTGTATATCTTCTTTGCAATTTACACGACTAAGAAATTTCAGCTAGGGAAAGAAGACGAGGCTACCAATGTGGCATTTTTATAGAGATGTTCCATATTAATCGATTCTCTATCATAATGGCATCACCCCGCTATTAAACACCACCAACAGCAATACAACAAGAAGAAGACGCATACCAAGATCCAATCATGTTCAATAGATCAACAATCTCTAGAAAAGACTAAGAGTGACCAACCAACACGAGGATATTGCCTCTGTTGATGATGAATTGACAACTTCCATTAAAAACCACATCTAGTGAAGACTTTGTTAGGGTAAGTTGGCTATCTCCACCTGCTAAACCAATAACTCTCAAACATACATCCTCTGCCTTGAAAAGAGCCAATGTCGCTATTTGAGGATTGCTGATTTCCTTGCGCGTGTTTATTATCTTGCATGTTGATTGGGAACTAAGAATAGGGTGGTTATTGTCTTCTTTAGCTAGGTCGAAAGGTTTCTCATTTTTAGAATCGGTAACTCTTTGTTTGGTCTGAGAGGGCTATTAGTAACGTCTTATTATATATATATAATTATATCTATTAAAGTTCTTCATTTATAATGCTTGGCGCTGCAAATCAAATTCAACAAACTATGAGATCGATCAACTTACAGTGGCCATGATTATGCATAGAAGAAATCAGGAGGTAGAGTGATAAAGTAGGTTATTATTCCGAAAGACGATTGCCCCACCTACTGCGCGAGGAATTGGTCTAATTTAAGCTAGCACAGCATTCATATAACGTCTATTAACTATTCAAATATCACACTATTTCGCAGTTTTGCGTTTACTAATAATTTTCTTCTTAACGTGTTTTTTCATCTTGGTCTTTCTCTTTTCTTGTTTCGCTAATTTAGCTGCTTCTTTTCTGGCTTTCTTTTCATCTTTATCTTCATATTTTTTCCCCTTAAGTTCTTTATCACGATCTATCCATTCTTTCTTCTTGCCTTCTACTTCTTCCTCGGTGTCATATTCATCGTCTGACGAGTCCTCCTCGTCTTCTTCATCCTCTGACTCCTCTGAATATTGATCCTTGTCACTAAGTGCCACTAAATCTTTCATCGTATCCACTTTCCCTTCAGAAAATTTTTGAAAATCTCGTTCATCCAAATTATTCAAAGATCTCACTAAATGTAAAGACCTGAAAATTTCATCTTGTAATTCTTGTTCATCATCATCCCCAGTTTTCAAAGGCAACGTTTCCAAATATTTCATTAATTCAGCATCACTATTATCTTGAATTCCCAATACTTTATTTTCTTCGGTGATGTATTTAAATATTAATCGTTCAGGATAGACATTAATTTTCTTTCTACTGAAGAAATCATTCACATTCTTGATATCCATTCTTAAGAAATCAAGAGCCATTGGATGTTCAGGTTCAACTGATTGGGAAACATCAATTATATACAACTTATCCTTATGGACGATTGAATTGTATTCACTCAAATCCGCATGCACCAATCTACACTCCTGGTACATTCTCCTAATATAAAATAACATTTGATGATAATAATAAACAATTTCATCCACATCGGCAAAAGGATGGTCCTTTAATTTTGGAGAGGGTTCGCCTTTACCCTTTGTCAAATATTCCATTACAAGTACATGTGATCTCAATTCTATAGGTTCAGGGCACGGAATCCCATTCATATATAATCTCTTCAAATTTCTAAACTCCTTCTCAGCCCATACTTTGACCATTTTTCTCGGATTGCTTTGGTTTTTGGTATTTCTGAATCGGAATTCACCATCTACGTATCGTTCACGGTCTTTAAACACCAATATCGAAGTTTTGTATATCTTAACCGCATATTCTCTGGTTATTTCAGGATCTTCATGATCTCCGTGATATACATTAGCTTCTTTTCCAGTACTTATACACCCGTTAATACGAGAAATGATGCCCTTATTAATAATTTTGGCCAAGAAACGTAATGTACGAGGATCTAACACTTGCTCGACAGTGGCTCTATTGGCACGATCTTTGGTTATTTTGGGTCCACTTTTGACAGGATCTAGCTTGATTTTATCGGCATATTTAGTGACGATATCTTCCTTTTCTGTCAAATGGGTGGATTTGGGTGCAATAATACCATTGGGGTGCGATGATTTTGGGTTGGTGGTTGTAGTAGCAGTAGAATCTTGCTCAAAGTCTGAACCAGAGTCAGTATCTGATGAATCAGAATATATACACGTATCTTCTATCTGTCTAATAAGTTCTTTAATTGCCATTAGGTAACTTGGAGATATTCTTGGAAAAGATGAAAGAGATGAGGCATCGGCAGAAATATTTTTTTTTCCCTTCGTTCCAGCAACTGTGCGAAAGAGTGAGAAATCTTTACTCACACACAAATAATCCTCACCCCATCAAAGACAACACATACTCAAGTATCTCAAAAACAATAGAGACACTACATACATAATAATGGTAGCATTCAATTCTATATTGATTAAAATATTACCCCAAGTATGTTCTTTTTTTTGTACTTCCAAGTTTGTTCCACTTATACTAACCCCCACCCAAAAAGAAATTCCTCGGTTGTCTTCCATTATTCATTGGTGTAGAAGTAATTCTCGGTATTTCCATCCTCAACAAAGCCAGTGGTCTCTATGGTATCCTTTCTTTATTAACTGGTCATCCTATCAACTTTTTACAGTGGTTATATAATGCAATCGCCTTGCTCATACTACCATTCTATGCCACTGCATTAATCAATTTAAAAGACAAACCAAAAAATGTACGCAAAGTTTCTTTAGCCACACTTATATATGTCATTGATACGGCAATCAGTTGTTTTTATACTTTATATTTTACCTATTATTGGTTTTATGTCGAAGACACCGACGCCAACCCCCCTTCAGATAACGGTCCTAGAGATGTAACTTACGATGATTTGTCCCATCAATCAGCATCTCAGAGTAGAGAATTATTTATTACTTTCAGTACTACGATTATAGTCACCGCCATAAGGTTTTATTTCACATTAGTTATAGTTGCTTTTACCAGATTTCTTTTAAAGCAAGACATAACTGAGAATTATCAAAGTTCGACGAGCGATGATGGACAACAAGCGCATCATAATGTTGATGAAGAAGAAGAAGAGATATTGGGTAGTAGTGGATTAGTTGGAGAATTAAGAAAGGCAGTGTTGGATTTGGAGTTAAGATCGAAGGATTTGTTGATTAGCTGGTTAATTTAGAGAGGAAGAGTATCAGTTGGCAGTGGTGGCGGGGAATCCAGCTTTGAAGTAATGCATTAATAGTTACTTGATTACAATTATGTATGTATATAAATAGAAGGGGTGTGCTCCTGCTTAATATAATTTACTAATTAAAGCGTTATTTATTGGAAAATAAAAAGATATCTTTAGAAGGGAAAGCAGGCGGACGTTTATAGTCAAATTTATAGTCTTGTTTGGGGGGTTTATTTCATTGATATTTACAGTGTTGTTAGGATGACAAGTAGATGGACATACTTCTAAGAGTAGTTACAACAATCAAGTGCTTCTAATAACTCTTCATTCTTTGAATGTCCCAATTAGGAAATAATTAGCGCTTAATGAAAAAATTCTTGTCTCTCATAAGACCGTTTTTCGAATCTTAATTTTAAATTCCCACATTTGCTTCTAATTGCTTTAGCTTTGCTAACCCTGTTCCTAGACCTACCCCCACCGCTCTTGCTATCCCTGTTTAAAGTCAATTAAGTACAATGGGTATGACAACTAGTTCACAATCCGAGACGACCTCTCCCCGTCTCAATTTATCAGTTACTCGCACCGAACTACTCCATCTATTTTATACTAGATGCACCACCCTCCTAAAACCAATAGAAATCTCATTCATAAAAACTGATTTAGGACTCAACCCCGACGAACCACTCTTACCAACTCATCCTATTACAAAAATTGATTTGTTGAAATTATTAAAGCTCCATCACATATCGCAGGATAATGTGGGATTGCAGAATACGATGGATTTGTTTTACCAATGTATGAAGATGATTGGGAAGTTTCCATTCATTGAAGAACATAAAAGAGCAAAAGAGATGATGACATTGGGAGAGTTTGTCGTATCTGTGGTGTTTTTTAGTGGGAGGTATAAGAATATCTTGCCCGATTATGAGTTTTTAAAGCTATTCTATGTTGCTTTGATAAATCTGGGGAATGATGAAGAAGTGGAACAGGTATCGGATACTGACGCAGAAGATGAAGGCAGCTATAATGGTAATGTGATTGTCGAGCATCAAGTTCAAATATTAATGGAAATACAACCAGATGATTCTCCTGAATTACAAGCAAGGAAGATATGTTGGCATGAATTTTGTAAAATTGAAACGCTTGATAAAATCTTGTCTACAAGATCTTTGCTGACAAAGAAGTTACAGAAAATTATTGCACTAATGTTATTGGTAAATTCCGTACCAAAGCAGAATCACGAAGAAATGATTAAACAAATTACTGAGCACGCATCGTTATGGGACAAATTCGAATCATATGCTTATCATATATTAAAGAATTTAAAACTTGACTTGTCATTGGCAGATGTATCTCACCAAGATGCGTCCTATCAAGAATTTTATCAAGGTATTTCAACAATGTTGCCGAATTTTTTCCAATCCAATTTGTATAATTTAATGATTATGGGTATAATATCGACTTATTCGAAAACCTCAAATCCTCCAGTATCTCAACTGGTTACTCAAGATACGTTTTTATCTCAGCAACCACGTAAGAGCTTTCATATACCCGAATTCCAAGAATCCAAACTAGTTTCAATTCCATTTATATCATACATCTCCTCCATTCTCCAAGGTATAGGCAGCCCCATTGAAATAAGCAAGCAAAATATTGTTAAATTATACGCGGGGTCAGATGCAGGATTTTCAATTCGTTCGTTAGAGTCAAAAATCTTTAAATGGCAAGCACCTACATTGCTAATCGTAAATGGGAAACGTCTAAAACCAAAAACAACAAACACAAATACTAGATATCTTAAATTCGACCAGGAATTCCCACGATATTTTCTCAGTCTGGAAAACCCCTTGCGTTCATGGCAACAAGACAATGATAGGATCACATATGCAGTACTCGTAAATACCGCCTGGAAGCATTCTAATAAGAATAATTTTGGAGATGAGAATTCGGTAATTATTCGCATTAGACCACATACCGATTTTTTTAAATCAGTGCATAATCCAGCATTGCAGGGACATCTGATTTATTTTAATAATATAGGTATGGGACTTGGATTTGGGAATTCACAACCTCTTATCCGTAATGAAACCCGAAAATATTTCCCCGGCGATGTTTCGCTAACAATAGATGCCAACCTTGAATTCGCCGTATTTAGACATATTGTAAATCTGGCATCTTCTTCGACGCCACTATATTTTCATCACTCACAACATGCCACAGTGGGTTGTGAGGATTGGGAGGACAGATTTGTAATTACAGATATGGAAGTATGGGGAATTGGATCAAATTTGGAGTTAGAAGAACAGAGAAGACAATGGGAATGGGAGAATAAACAAGCGGAAGCTAGACAGAGTGTAAATATTAGAAGTTTAGGAGAAGAGAGAGCATTTTTGGAAATGGCTGGTTTAGTGGGGAATCATGGAAGTGGTGGATCTATGTAGACACTCATTTATAGTAGTTGTGTAAAGATACTTAGTTGAGTACAATATGTTTCTTTGGCTGCAACCCGGAATCAATTTAACTCATGGTATTAATTTTTTCCCTTCAAGTCTCGACTGAACCATTGACAGCATTAAAGGAGATGCATGCTCTAAAAACCATATCCTGTTGTAATATTGTCAATAATAGCCAATTTTCAGGTTGACAGGCTTGCATCACTTGCGCTTTGAGATGTTCTTTCGCAAAAAAACGAGTTTTCACAATTCCGAAATTGCAACGTATTCTGTATATCGCGGAAAAAGAATGGCAGGCAAAAGTGAGTTGTTTTTTTTTTATCTTTTCTTGCGATGAGCTTCTTAAAAAAGATTTTTTTTTTCAGTATGAAGCTAATCTATATCCCATAATCTACAAATAAATCAACAAATGGTGAAAGATAAGAAAAAGAACGAGAAGCCACTGCCAAAGTCATCAACTCCGGTTACAACTGATGACAGATTCAAATCCGTACACAATGATCCTCGATTCAAATTGCCAAACTTAAAAAAATTCAAAATTAAAGTTGATGAACGTTTTAGCAAGAAAGAAT
>JAKTZT010000070.1:0-30474 GCA_030578955.1 Hemisphaericaspora insectamans | reverse complement strand
TTTGAAGTTCCAATCCTTATCATTGTGTAGCGATTGCCAAACGTAATGAGCTCGGTGACCTTTAAGTTGGATTCCTAGATTCAATAACCCAAATCCTCCTTGACTTTTTGAGGCCGTTAATTTGTCTACTCCTATCCCCTGAAAGAAAGTACTTTTAATTTTAGAATTGAGGTGTTTCACATCCCCAGAAGTCATAGGTTGGTGTAAATCGCGGTAGTATAACTTCGAATAGATATATGTATTAAAGCCTTGGGCCCTTAAGTGGATAGGAGCTTCGTCCAATTCAAGTTTCCATAACGCTCTAATGATTTGGTCAGTGTAGTCTTTCCATGAGAATGTATTCATGTCTACTCCTAAGTAAATAAGAGCATCTGCAATCAAGTCGAGGTATTGGAATTGGTCCGTTGTAGTCGAGCCTCGCAAGCTGTAAGCTTTAGTTCTGTCCCGGTTTAGATGAGCATTGGAGACGTGCTCATACTTTTTGAGTAACTTCATAAATTTCCTTGTATCGCCTGCAGTTTCATCTAAGAATACTGTCAAGTCATCAGCATAAGCAAGTAGTTTAACTTGTTGTGAGACTGAAATAACAGTCAATGACTTAATGAAAAAATTGGGTATCGTTTAGAAAACTCCACCTAACGAGCTGCGATGTATTATCCATGCTGCCCACCCATCTACATACATAATCTCGGATTTTTCGCCATTGGTTTCACTTTTCATAGTTGAGGTTTTTTTTTATTTCATCTATTATACCGCTGATCTAGATATTAGCATGTATACGAACTCAATAAAGATGGTATTTGAAAAAAAAAAGAGAATGGCACTCCTGTGAGGATCAAAATAAAAGCCGCGTTATTGATCCAAAAAGAATGTTTGCTTTTTTTCGCAGTAGAAACCAACCAATAAAAAAAAGCAATGTGACACTTACAATGAACAAATCAAAACTTATACAATAAACCATTTTTGGCATGTGGAAATCGCTTCTTGGATTTGATGACGATGCTAGCAAACCTTTGGTAAATGAACCGACCATTGATTATGATAATACAATACTGACTAGGAAAAGTGCCACCAGGGAGCAATCTACACAAATGGATGTTTCAAATTCACCATTAGACTACGCCAATTTTCCTCCTGTGATAGATCTTTCCGATGACGATTTGGAATATTTTGCGGAAGAAATGAATTCAATGAAAGATATAACGCGATCTGTCCGAGAGTCTACAATGGGAACTAGATTTTCCTTACCTGAAAATTATCCAGGAAAGTTTCCAGTAACACCAAAAGCTCATCAACATAACAAGCCACCTGGTGTAAATGGGAGTAGTTTGAACAATAGCTCGGATCGTTATGTAAGGAACAATGTGGATAACAGTGACGGCGGGCTTAATGGTGCTAGTGATGCAACAAGAAAAAGAGTTATGTTAAATGAACCACGATATTCTACAAGCCATCAAGATGGCTTCCAAACAAAATTAGAGGAACGCGCAATTGAAAGAAAACTTGGCGAATTGCAAATCGAAGTTGATGAAGAATACCGACTTAAAATCAGAAATCAGAAGGTTGAGATCGAAGATACCTCACCGGAGTTAAGCAAGTTGATAAGTACTCTAGAATCCCAAAATGAATACCTACTGTGTCTAGCTGAATATGTCGAGCTCTATAACGAAGAAAAAACGGAGTCGGATTATCTAGTAGTGCCCTATGAAAGATATGAAGAATTGAAAACGAAATTTAAAAAGCAGACCAAGTTAGTAGAATATTTATACAATGCATATCTTAGATTATTTCAAAAATTTGCAAAATATGTCAAAGCCCATCCAGACCCTCGATCAAGCAATGTGTCATCGGTCACAAAAGCAACCGTGTCAAGTCGGGAGCATGTAAAATCTATAATTTCAAAAACTAATGATGTTAACATTAAAAATATATGCGGAAAAATCCTTTCTGATCTAAACCGTTACGAGACAAAACAGATAGAATTAGCGATCGAAAAAGATCAATTGATAAAGGAGAAGGACAAATTGGCTAAAGAAAAAGATCAATTGATAAAGGATATAGACTATTTGACTAAGGAAAAGGAAGACTTAGCTAAGGAAAAAGTCTATTTGGATAAGGCGAATGAAATATTGGGCAAAGAGAAAGAAGTTCCTGACAAAGAGTTAAGAAAAGTAAAAGAGGAAGAATAACTGGGTAATTATCAGACTTTATATTCTTATTGTGAGAGTTTTTTACATTTGGTATTATAATGTGAGAATAATGATTGAATGTTTATCAATACCATAAACTCTGCTTGCTAATTGACAACTGATTGCTCATACTTGGAAGAGCAGCTAATGCTTCTATATGTCTATTTCCTTCTTCCGCGACTCCTTCGTTTATGCTTCGCTTAAAACCCGCTCCCAGTCACTAAAATTCACAGAATATAATTGGACCAATGAAACAAACATAAGAGCTATAATCATACCAAACCACAATCCCATTAGTTCAAAATTTAAATTTAAATGCAAATATAAATGCACAAGGTAATACAAGTAAATAATACCCTACTACGTTGGTAATCCCTCCTATTATTTGTCTTCCTTGACCTCTAAAAACACCAGCAGCGGTACAAGAAATGAAATCACTGATTTGATACATGGATCCAACTATCAACACTTGGGCTGCCAATTCAATCACATCTTGTTCAGTTGTATATAGTGAAGCTAATTTATAACGAAGGAAGAATGAAATTGAACAATTCATAACTCCCATTACTGTCGCAGTATATAAGGATGCAGTTGTTGCAGTTTTTGCTGTTTTCTCTGATGCTGCACCGGCAAACCAAGCAACTCTAGTTAATACTGCTATTGAAAGTGCAAATGGGATCTGGTATAATAAAACACAGGTGGTACTTATGAATGACTGTGCAGCTAAAACTTTAGTTCCAAATGTTGCTGCGAAGAAAGTTGTAATCTCAAACGCTGACCATTATGCTTCTACCATCAAAACCCCCGGAATTGCTAGTTCAATCATTTTGTTCCATCTTGTGCAATGAATTCGGTGAAATGGTGATTGTCTGGCCCAGCATTGTTTGGCCTTTGTGAGGAATATATAAGTATATAATAAAATACACATTGTCCAGTTGGTGATAACAATCGATATCGAAGCACCAATAAATCCTAATCCGATGTTTTTGTCCCAGTTTAGGAATGCATTTAAAGGTGCACAAATAAGTAGCACAAAGGTTGAAGCTTCAAAAATACCTTGACTTTGAAGAAAATGTTTGGCATTCTCAAATAAAATAAATCCCGGTAATCCAATACTTAAGATTCGTAAATATCTGGCTGCTAAGATACAGATCTCTCTTGAATCGTTCCCAATAATTCTTATTAGCAATGGTTGAACTCCATAAATCCAAAACATGGAAATTGGAATATATAAAAGTAATAGTAGCCAATTGCATCTCATAAAATAAACGCCTACGAAGTTAAATTCTCTTTTTCCAAATGCTTGTGAACATAACGTGTCCAAACATGTCGAAATCCCTTGAATTAAAGCATATCCGCTGGTGTTTGCAGTTATTGAACAGAAACTAATTGAAGCTAATTCTGTAGATCCGATTCTACCTACAGAGAATACTGAAGCAACTGTGAGGGATTATTGAAGTAGGAATGTAACGACTAAAGGTGTTGAAGATTGTATTAATGCAAGTGCTTCTTGTCTGATAGTTGTGCTGGGTTCGGGACCAACTTCTTGTACATGTGCTGATACTATATCGCGAATTGAGTGTTGGTGGATAGATGATTCCCGAGAATGGACTGGTTCAAATCTTTCGTTTCCCCTATATTACCAAGGAATCTCATGGGTTTTCTTTAGTGCTTGGAACTATTTGGAAAAATTGAAAGAAGATAGTTTTGCTAAGAATATCCGTGTTCTAATTCAAAATTGGAGATTTGCAAGAAATTTTTGATACCAATCCAAAACATGCCCCAGACGTTAACCAACTAGAATTTAGTGCTTATTTACAAAATCAAACACCAGGAATTGTTCAATACTCTCAAGAACAAGGTATTTTTTATAGAAGCTTACGGTCCATTAACTCCATTAATTACCAAGTTGGGAGAAAAGTACAAAGATCAAAGTCAGATTTTGTTAAGATGGGTATTGCAGCAAGGTGTTTTACCAGTTACTACATCTGGGAAACAAGATTTTTGGGAATTTTTGACTTTGAATTATCTCAAGAAGAGTGATTGAAGATTTAGATGAAATCACTAAAGTTGGTAAACAAAAAACTAAGAGGATATTCCCAAGAATAAAATATGGTGATAATTAGTTTTTTCTATATTCTCAGATATATATCATTCATTATACTACCAACTTGTTTGACATGTTGATTCAATCCTGCTTCGGCTGTAGTTTTATCTTCAGTTTCGTCAGGCCCAAATTCTAGCAAACTGCTTAATTGATCAATTTTTGTATTGCTACTCAATTTTTTTTGTATTATCATATCAAATAATAATGACTCGATGTTAACATCTTGATGGCCCACATTAAACATTTGATAAACTCTCAGAATCTTGATGGTTTTAAAATATTTGGCCAATTTAAGAATATTATTCTCCAAAAGATTGAGATTCAATTTTTCGTGATTCATTGATTGAATAATTGTATTATAATTATTATGGAAATCATGTTGCAAGGCTCTGTTGAATATCTCATTTGACACAAATGGGGTTGTGGCAACATTTTGAAAAATTTCAGCAGTTGCGGGATCAACATCTTCTAAATTCAAATTTTCATTCAAATAATTGGCAATATTGACTTTTCTAAAGTCATAATTAGAAATCAAATAAAGTTGCAATATTTTCAAGTTAATCAACGAAGTCAATTGCTTATGGTTTGGATTGGAAACTGGGATACTCTTAGCGGTAATAATCTTCTTATTGATCAATTCAATAAATTTATCATATTGAATACCATTGAGTATTAAGTATTGTAAATCACTGTTTAAATCACTATATTTCACTTTGATAAACATACTATTGAAATCATTTTCATCAGTGCTAACAAATGTTGAGATTTCCCGCATTATATTCTTTATCTTGGAGGAATAAGGGGCCTTGGCTAGAAGTTCTTCACATTGGATTAACGCTGTTATCTTCTTGTAAATAGTTTCGATCGGATAGCTGGCAGTGTCAAGGCTTGCAAGCGATTCTTCATCAAGCTGAGAAAACAATGGCCTCAATTGATCTATTCTATCTTGGTCAGTGATGGTAGTATCATTGATTACATCTAATATATTGTCGACATTAATGGTGGCCATTTTGTTGCTATGTAGCAGAAAAGTGATTCTCTTTCCAAAAGTAAAGCAAAAAGATTAAAAAGTTATGTGGGAAAATTTGGTCGTGCACTCTGTTCAATCTTCTTAGACTTACTTCAAGTTTACTAAACTGAAATGATGTTCAACAACGGGCACCCACAGAGAAGCATGAGTGTTGAGATATGAAGAGAAGTACTTAGCTCCGACTTATTGTCTTTTTTTTTGTTCTCAGCCATTGATACTTGCTATCTATTCATTAACTCATCATAAATAATTGATTCCAAAACACTTCCATCATTATCAGGAAAGGAATCTAATTTAATTTCATCACTTAGCAACCCCTTCAAATCTTTTATAAATCCGTCACTTTTCAATTCATTAACTTGATAACTTAAACAATAATTTAATTTTGTAAATTCTTTGGCGATTTCCAATTGATGATTATCCAATAATATGTCATTAACTACAACCATTAACTTCCTGTGGTTTCTCAATGTATCTAAAATCGAGCCTGTACCGGCATGAGTAATTACAATATCTGCTTGTTTAATATATTTATCTATACTGTATGAAAATGGAAATGCCAACATTTCGAAATCATCCGATTGGTAATGTTTCTCTCTTTCCATATTCTTTTTGTCATTGGAATCGTGGAATTGTAACTCTGATATAACGTTCTTCTCGTTGATTTGTTTATTGAAGAAGAGTTCACTTATATGCTTTGAGCCTCCTACTTCATTCCCATATTGGATAATTAGCTTTGATATTCCAATATCTTTTAGTTGGAGGATGAATTTGGGATCAACTATTCTCGCAATTAAGGGAGTAAATGTGACGGTAGCTCCTGTAGTAACTAATAAGGTGGACATTTGTTCTCTGTCTCTCTCTGACAGTATGGATAGACTTGTGGTTTTGATTGAACCCTGTTTCTCTGAATGCTTTCTGTTACTTGAAAATAAAAATGGGGCTACCATGCGTTCTTACTTTGAGCTGTGCACGCAAAATTTATACGATCGTATATAACTGATTTATTTCTTTTTTTCTTCACAAAGTTTTCGTTCCAGTTGATTTGGGATTTCTGTTAAAGAGATTGAAATTTTCATTTCCTGGTAACTTGTTCCTGCATTTGACACCTATACAAGTCACCCTCCCGAAGTGCCCCCGCAACGATGAAGTTACTAGCCCTTGGAATAATCCCACTTGCAGCCTATGCCATTTTCAATTATCTCTTCTACACTTGGTTACCTTCAAACTATGTCTTTGATAAAAAAGTTTTACAAGAATTAGTTCAAGATGTATTAGCCAGCCACCCAGAAGGTAATGCAACTGCCATTATGATGGACTTAACTCCAAAGATCCAGGAAGCATATCCTGGTATTATCAACGATTTAAACTTTGATGAATGGGTTTATAATAATGCAGGTGGGGCAATGGGGACTATGTTTATCTTACATGCTTCTATTTCAGAATACTTGATCTTTTTTGGTACTGCTGTTGGAACTGAAGGTCATACTGGTGTTCATTTTGCTGATGATTATTTCACAATTTTGACTGGTGAACAACGTGCGGCATACCCTGGTGCTTTAACTCCAGAAATTTATTATCCTGGTGATCAACATCATTTAGTTAAAGGGCATGTTAAACAATATAGTATGCCTGGTGGAGCTTTCGCTTTGGAATTGGCACAAGGTTGGATTCCTGCTATGTTGCCATTTGGATTTTTGGATACTTTGAGCTCAACTTTGGATTTCCAGACCTTTTACTTGACTTCTTATTACACTGGTAGAGACATGATTTCCAACTTGTTAAGAGGCAAGTTCTAATCAAATAATATATATATTAGAATACAGAGTGTCATTGATCTCAAAATGTAGTTAATTTTTGGAATTAAAAGGAATCTCTTGAATAAAAATTACTAATACAGGATAGAAAAATCTAATCAACTATGCAGATATAAAATAAACAGACAACCACGAACAACGAGGAACTTCATGAAAAACAAACAACTTCCTCTTTCGAAAAAAAAACTTTTCTCTTAAAAAATCAAACTAAAAGCGTCACAACATAACTTCTATATTACAGTTCTTCTTTAAACTTTTGTTCAAACGCATAGATCGTTTACATTTGATACCCACCCAATTGTAATAATGATTTCGCAACACTAAATCTATTAGGAGTTCCCAAATGATTAGGTAATGGAGAAGAAGAAAGCACGCTCTTCTTTTTAGATTCGATTTCATCGTCACCATCCTCGACATCTTCTTCTTCCTCCTCGTCATCAATCTTTTCCGCAATAGTAGTATCATTATGTTCCACACTAGTAGTATTATTAACAATTGTCATATCCACATCTTCATCAATTGTACTATCATCAGTTGTGGTAGGTAAACGAGATAATCTTTCGCCATTGTTATTTATGTTTTGTTGATAAAACCGGGTCGAATTTGCCCTTCTAATTGGTGTTCTTAAGATTTTATTAATTGAAGGTAAATTAGTAACCTGGCCGTCTGAAAATGAAGATTGGCTTGAAGCTCGTGGTGGGTTAAGAAGAATTGAAGGTAAGGCAGATGCTTCTTGTAATGAATGGGCGCTGGTAGCGCCGTGTGCCACATATGGGTAAATAATGGAATTGGTCATGTTTGCTAAATTGGCATTTGAATGCAAATGAGAGGGTAAAGAAGCCGAAACTGCGACGGCAGAAGCAGTACTAGATGGGGCGGAAATGTCTAATGAAAATGATTTGGATTGAATTGGATATTTGGCTAAGTTTTCATCTGGAACCAAAGGTAACTTTGTAGGATTATGGCTAGAATAAAATATTGAATCTTTTCTTATTTGGAATAATTTTAATTTTTGACTTCGTCTCTTTGTACTTAATTGTTTACTATGTGCAATTTTAGATAATGATGGACGGCAAGCGGATTTCTCGGCCAATAATTGGGTTTTGGTTTCCAAGTTGATATTAATTGATGATGAATAATTTAATGGCTCTGGTGGGGTTGGTAAGCACGAAAACTCGCATATTGGGTTAAACACTGGTGTTTGGCGAATTGGCGAGTTAGCACTAGACGCCTTTGCCGAATTTGGAGGACTAAGTAATTTGAGTGAGGTAGCTGAAGTGAATTTTATTGTTCTTGTTTCATCGGCTGCTACTTTAATGTTTTTAGTGGCAAGCGTTATATCTGGTTGAGATTGTTGGATTTTGTAGAGGGCCAATTGTAGCTTTAGTTTTAACTTCGTGGCAGCTAAACCAGCAGTATCTTTTTTGAACGATTTGATGGCAGTAGTTGTAACTGTAGTTGGTTGTTTGCTCGATGTAGATCTTGAATCGGAAAAGCTAAGTGATTGAAATGGTGAGACTGTTTTGTTCAAGGAAGTAGCCGATTCAGAAATTGTGAAGGACCTACTGATTATATCAGCTCTCTTTATAGAAAAATGACTAGATACAAATTGTTTAGATGTGGAAATTAAACTAGGGTGTCTTTTCTTTGGAGTACTTGCACGTGACGATGGATTGGAATTCAAGTGACTATCTTTAATAGGAGCTAATGCTATTCTGTTAGATGCTACTGACATTGCGGCTGTATTCTAATGTTTTAAGTATATCCGTCAATGTTGGAATTGACCTGTGAAGTCGAGAAAGTACACGAACTTTGTTTGGAAATCGCGTGTTGTACAAATTTTTGAATGTTGATTAAGCGTGTCACTTTTTGAAAAGGTGGGAAAGACACTGCAGGTGGTTGTTGTAATTGAAATAGGCGGTGCTGTCCCTTTTAAAATAGTGAGTGTTATAAGAATGGTACTACTTCGACCTTTTCTTTTAAGAAGTAAAATTTTAGAGGAATGTGTTTGTTGAAATAATAAATATGTTTGGAGTGAAAAGGGTTTTTCTTTTTTTTGTGAAGAAACGAACAATGAGAAGAAATTGAATGCGAAATTTCTTTTAAGGAAAAATCAAAACAAACCAATCTTGAAAAAAAAATTATTTTAACTTTCCACAAGAAAAAAGCAAGAGGCAAACTAAGAGAAAGAGTTACAAAACCAAAAGTTTCTATTCATTGGCAAAGGTCCAAGTTCTATTTTAGGTAAACTTCAAAACATCGCCAATCTGCTATATTCTCACAGCGTGCCTTTTTTAAAAAAAAAAGACAACTAGGATATTCGGTTCACTTTCACCCTTTTTCGAATTGATCCTATGGTATGCTGGATAAGAATTGAACAAATAGATCTGGTAATATTGAACACGTACTACTATTTGAGAAAAGAATCGCAATAGCGATAATTGCGTGTAATTAATATAACTACTTCGCGCCAGCTTCAGTTGTCTTAGTACGCTAAGTCTCGCTTCTTAAGAAGGGCCAAATAATAAAACTGACTGCGCTTCTTACGATGAATTTCGCGCCTCGCTATTAAGTCTTTTTATCTCCTTATCATTTTTAACGAAGAAACCCTCGGGAAAGCAAAAGAGAATGCGCGATGATCTCAGTTTTTTTTTTTTGTTTTGATTTGACTACTTAACAATGTAGACTCGAAAAAAAGCGTTCCTCGAGCTCCCAATAAGGAAATTGCAGCAAACAAAACAAAACTTCAAAAATATACGAGGATTCTCAGGAGAGAAAAGAATTACGGAACTGGTGACTGTTTTTGTTGTTTTATTATTGGCGATTGTTAGTACCCTTAGTTCACAAAAACTTTTCTTGGTTTGGATTAGAAAAGATGGCGCGTGTGCATTTTCTTTGTACCAGCTGTTTCGGGGGTTCCTTGGCACAACTTGCTCTGTTCGATTAGTCAATCTCGTTTTATGCCATTTGTTATATAAGGTAGATTAATTGGGTTTTTACTGTCAGTCCCCCACTGCTTGACACAAAGATCTAAGTCTACAAGATTTCTTTACTTGAAAATTCAGTAATTATGCCATCATGCGGGATTTTCTTGGAAACATTGCATGCCACGGTAAAAGTATTCTTTCTGTTATATATTCTTCCACGCCCAACAAGCAACGGGGCTGAAAAATTCTGGATGTATCCAGATGAACAAATTTTTGTAAAGTTGCGCCAGTAATGACCTTACATGATAGAATTATGGATGTTGTATTAATAATCTAGATCTAGTACAGCACAAAGTTTATATTTTAAGATACCATAGTTCAAGTGTAATTTCCGATCTTGTATCATGTTCGAATTTGCGTTAGTATCTGGGGTTGTGTCGCGTTAATGTAGTTTTATTCACAAGAAATGAATGTTGAAAAAAAATCAGATTTGAATGTGTGCCCACCCGACATGAATTGGCTTTGCTTCAAACCTCTTCTCGGATCGAAACCCAGAACAAGGAGCTCTTAAAACGACTGCTTAAGCGGTATAATCTCACTTTCGTTTACCAATTGAATTTTCATTATTTTTTTTTCAAAGTTTTTCTCAAAATACTCTCCAAAAATTATGCCCAATGATGAACATCAATTAACCAAGTGGCCAAGTAATTATATGTTCAGAAAATTTATCAATGACAGAACTTGTTTCTTCTTTCAAAATGACTTCAAAAGATCAATTCCCGAAAACCTTTGAAATCCTAAATCACGTGCCAACGAAACTAAGAAAATTGGCCGGTACACGATCATTGATAATCTCCATTCTTTTCGATGATAAGAGCTTATTAATACTTGGTTACCATCACTCATTTTAAAATATTACAACTAATACTTAGTTACACAATACAATATTGATTAGTTATCTATTCATATATATATTATTACACGTCTAATAAGGTCTTCAATACTTTAGTTATTCAGAATTTGATTATTTAATAGTTGCTCCACAATCTAGCATATAGAATGATAAGATCGAAATTATCATCTCTTAGAGAATACTTAACTCCAATCAATCATAGTTCGAACTTCTCTACTACCGGTGAAATTAGTCCTGAAGAATTTGTTAAAGCGGGTGATTATTTAGTTTATAAATTTCCAACCTGGCAATGGGCAACATGTCCTAAGAATTTACAAAAGAGCTTCTTACCACCTGATAAGCAATATTTAATCACCAGACATGTGCCTAGTTATCAAAGGGCTTCGAATTACTTAGAAGGTGGTGATTTAAAGGATATCGAAGAAGAAGAGGAAGAGATTGAAGGTGAAGATGGAGAGGATGGGTGGGTCAAGTCTAAGAAAGTGGCGCGTAATGTGCATGACATTCGTCAAGAGCGGGATCATGTGACGGATCATGGAGGTGACGAAGAAGAGGAAATAGTGGATATATCCAATGACATTGACGAGTTTATAGATGAAACTGCAGAAGGCGAAGGCGGAGAAGAGATGGATGATGAATTTGAGGATATTCGCGGAGACTCAAATAGCATTCTTAGGAAGTTTGATTTATATATTACATATTCTACATCATATCGTGTTCCTAAAATGTATTTAGTGGGATTTGATGATAATGGTATACCCCTTTTACCTAAACAAATGTTTGAAGATATTAATTCCGATTATAAAGATAAGACTGTAACTATTGAGAATTTACCGGTTGCTTATAATACAACATCAATCTCAATTCACCCTTGTAGACACGCATCTGTTATGAAGGTGTTGATGAAACATTCAAAATTAAGACATGCAAGAGAAGAAGAAACACAGGAGAGTGATTTGGAAAGGAAGTTGGATTCTCTTTCTGTGAATGACAAAAAGGAAGAAGAATCAAAAGATCCTGAAGGAATAAGAGTGGATCAATATTTGATTATCTTTTTGAAGTTTATTGCCAGTGTTACTCCGGGAATTGAATATGATTATACTATGGAAGCGTTATAAGAATTATATACATGTATATACCTGAAAGTTGATTAGTAGTTTATCTTCGTGTTAGCAAGTAGTACAAACCCAATATGTAATTGCAAAATCTCACATGCCACGAAAAACGCAACACCAAGATTTCCCGTTTGAAATATGCCTGATTTTAATTACTGTAAATAACCTTGTTTGTTCACCAAAGAACTAGGCCATCGCTTGAGATGATACATAGCACATACCCTGGTGGCATATAAGAAAATCAAAGAGAGAGACAAATATAAACATAAAAAAGAATAATTTTTTACTCTAAAATAGAGAAGCAAATTTTTTCAACATCTGTTTTGGATTTCATTGTTCTAAAAAATCTCAAATAATAATCTTTCTTTTTTAGATTAAATTAGTTTGGAAAAGTTTCTCGATAAATAGAAACCTTTTACAAGATATATTCCCACTATCATTAAAGACTGTAACTTACACATAGGATTGATATATTCAGAAAAAACTACCGCATGTCAACCGTAACAAGCAGGAAGAAGATCGCCAAATCAGCCAGCATGGAAACAGAAGCAATATCAGACTCACAAGACAGTGAAGAGATTGCACATTCTTCGGGAACTTCCATGAATATGCGCTTAAGAAGAGCAAGAAGTTATCTGATTCCATCTGATGAGCCGGAAACTGATGGTTCAGCCAGATCGGAAGATTTGAGAAGAAGACATCTGCTACTGTATGAAAAACCTCGTCATCGTCGACAATCACGCCGGTTCTCAAATGATCTCAAAGAAGAAATAGCTGAAGTTAGGAGAAAGAAGAAATTGCATGAAAGTAGAAGAGTTATGTTTATTTTGGGAACCATAATTGGATTATTTATTGCAATATTGGTTACAACTGTCCATGGACCAGCTTTTCCTGGTGAATTGGAGAAACTAGTCAATTTTGACAGAGTAAGTTATTTATTTGAAGATTGGAGAGATTGGAAGGAGTTATTACCTGTTGGGTTACAATCTTTATTACAAGAGGCAGAAAGTGCAGATGATGGGCTACATGGATCAGCTGAATCATTTAGTGTTGGAAGAAGACTTGCCCAAACGAAGAATTTCACACATGAATTCAATGTAGTTTTAGTTCCTGGGGTTGTTTCTACTGGACTTGAATCTTGGTCCACCACTACTACGGGACCTTGCCCTTCAATAAATCATTTTAGAAAACGATTATGGGGGTCATTTTATATGTTAAGAACAATGATTCTTGATAAATCATGTTGGTTGAAACATATTATGCTAGATGAGATTACAGGATTAGACCCCCCTGACATCAAGGTACGAGCAGCTCAAGGATTTGAAGCAGCTGATTTTTTTATGGCGGGCTATTGGATTTGGAATAAGATTTTACAGAATCTTGCTGTGATTGGATATAGTCCTGATGATATGCATACTGCTTCTTATGATTGGAGATTAACTTATATTGATTTAGAAAAGCGAGATCGATACTTTACAAAAGTGAAAACCCAAATTGAATTGACCAAAAAATTTACAGGTAAAAAATCAATTCTTGTGGGACATTCAATGGGATCCCAGGTTATATTTTATTTTATGAAATGGGTTGAAGCTAGCGGAGAATACTATGGAAATGGAGGACCTAATTGGGTCAATGAACATATTGAAGCATTTGTTGATATTAGTGGATCTTCCTTGGGAGCACCAAAAACTATATCGGCATTAATGTCAGGAGAAATGAAAGACACAGTTCAATTAAATGCTTTAGCAGTTTATGGATTAGAGCAATTCTTCAGTAGGAGAGAACGAGTTGATTTATTAAGATCATTTGGGGGGATTGCTAGCATGATTCCTAAAGGTGGGGATTTGCTTTGGGGTAATTTAACCCATGCTCCAGATGACCCAGCTAATACTTTGGAAACTAATGGAACATCTGGAGTTGGACCAAAGAATGCCTCATTCGGTACTTTCATTAGATTTAAGGAAAAATCGGGCAAGAATTATGATCTAACGATGGCACAAAGCATAGAGAAATTGTTGGAAAGTTCGCCTGATTGGTATTCCAAAAGAGTGAGAGAGAATTATTCATTTGGAATAGCATATGCTAAAAAGGAACTTCAAGAAAACAACCAAAATCAACTGAAGTGGTCAAATCCTCTTGAAGTCACCTTACCAAATGCGCCAGACCTAAAGATCTATTGTTTCTATGGTGTTGGAAAACCCACCGAAAGAGCATATACTTACACCACAGCAGATAAATCCTTACGACTTCCATATATAATAGACCCAGACGCAGAAAATCCAGTTTATTTTGGTGATGGAGATGGTACAGTTTCATTAATGACTCATGCAATGTGCCATGAATGGCAAAAGGGATCGAAATCAAGGTTTAACCCTGGTGATTCTAGAGTTACAATTGTGGAAATTAAACATGAGCCATACATTTTTGATATTAGAGGAGGTGCCAGAACGGCTGAACATGTTGATATATTGGGTAGTGCAGCTTTGAATGAGTTGATACTTACAGTTGCTGCCGGCAAAGGTGATTCTATTCAAAACAAATATGTTAGTAATCTTCGGCAAATTGTAGAAACTCTTGATATTTGAGCTACATTTTAATTTTATTTATAGTATATATTATAACTAACAGGAGGGGTTCTATACTACCAGCCTTATCAGGCAAGAAATGAGTGACGTACACGACAGAGTGCTGATAGCAAATATTGTTTTATTTCAGACTGTCGAATGAGAACAATATGTTGAAGGGTTTCTTGACCAAAAAAAGAAAAGACAAAATAAGATTTTAGCAACCTTAAAAATTTTGTTCCATTGAATTGTTTTTTTCCAAAAAAACCTTTCATTCATTCTTAGTATCCCTATAAGTGATCATATAAGGGTCTTGCAATGCCATGAATGAACAGCTAGCTCTATTTGGCAACATTCAAGAAGGAAAAAGACAACGTCAACTAAAACAACAACACCGCCTCCCACAGCAACAACTGGATCTTGAGTTTTATCCAAGTTCGTCCTCGACAATTTCAACAGTGTCTAATATGCATCAATCGCCATATGAGGCAAGAAGTACCAGTACTTACCAGCCACTTGTATCGATGGCTGGAAACACCATTGTTGTAGATAACGGAAGGGTTTGTCAATATTGCGGAAAGGAATTCAGTACCAAGGGAATATTGGGTCGTCATTTAGATACGAAAAAGGGGGATCTGATACATCCTTTAGAAGAGATAACTGCAATCAGAAGTTTTACAAAGCGCAGAGGTGAAGGTACTTCCAAGAATCCCGTTGATGACGATACCTCGAAGCAACCTAGAAAGAGAAAAGTTTCCAAGAAGACATTGGCCAGATCACAAATATCTGTTGATTTCGTAAGAGGACTGAGAGAGAAAAGTAAGCTTAGAAGAAAGTTGCGGGATAGAAGGATTAAAGCGAAGATTCTTACCAATGAATGGTTCTTGGATCAGTTTGGAAAATATCCATCTCATGAATCGTCGCGTGAAGATCTGATTGTTAATTTCGTGCATATGATATGTCGGTATTTACCAATTGCGAAATGGCCAGAATCATACCCCGACCATAGTAGTTTTGATCTTGTGGCGGACGAATTAAAAACAAAAGATAAATTAAATCTTATAAGTAGTTTGACTTTCAATTTTCATGTCTTTGAACAATTATCAACACTGCAACGGCGAGATCTTTGGAGAAGAGAGTCGTTAAATGTTTTACGATCAATAATTGGCGGGTTTTCACTTGATGATCTAGGTGATGTTAAATCGATCATATCTAAGAAGGAACAAGTCAATTTTGAAGATATTTGTGCAAAAGATAATTTGTCAGGATTTGTGGATATTGAGGAAGAACCGGAGTCTGAGCATAATATAGCTGAAGGGGAAGAAACTGATGTTGTTACAGCAGCCTCTCGAGACCCGGAACAGTTCATTTCTCAATTCTCCGATACTTCGGGATCAATGGTTGATTTTAATATTTTAGGGTTTTCTGGGAATTTATAGAGTTAAAAGGAAAATTGCAGCAAGCTTACTGCGGGAAGGGGACATATTGTAGCAAACCTATTAACTATCAATATCTGTATTTTTGCTCTGAATTTGATTCGCACTATCGCTGGTCCAAAAAAAAAGCCAACAAAAAAATCTCTAATGTAAAAACAACCACCAAATCAAGATGTTCCAAGATACCTTGAGAGTAGTCGTATGTGGAGATGAATCTGTTGGTAAATCGTCTCTAATAACATCTCTAATTAAAGAAACAATAGTTGAATCGCAGCAAGCAGTACTACCCCCAATCACAATCTCTCGCCATGATTATATTGAAAGTTTTGAGGAGATCGAAAATCCACTTCCAGCAACTACCAAAAGATATAGACGCAAGAAAAGTGATATATTACTGAGATTCCAAGAAACCGGACCCAACGAGATCCTGAAATATATTCCCAACTTCACGACGATCGTCGATACTTCATCTTCAGATATGGCCAATTTACAAAAAGAATTGAAACGAGCAGATGTGATTTGGTTGGTTTATTCCGATCACTATACGTATGAACGTATATCCCTTCATTGGATGTCGATGTTCAGATCAATGGGACTTAATCTACCTATTATAGTATCAGCAAATAAATGTGATTTAATACTGAAACCTGCCATACACTCGCAAAACTCCGATGAATTCATCCCATTGATTAACGAATTTAAAGAAATTGAAGCTTGTATCCGATGCAGTTCCAAGAACAATGTCAATGTCGTTGAAGCATTTTATTTATGTCAAAGAGCAGTTACACATCCAATATCCCCTATTTTCGATGCCAAGGAAGGAAATCTTAAACCCGCAGCAATTGCTGCACTTAAAAGAATATTCTTTTTGTGTGATGCTGATCAGGATGGACATTTGAATTATAAAGAAGTGGCTCAATTACATGAAAAATGTTTTGAAGAACCTTTGACTGAGATAGAATATGATGATATCTTGAATCACTTAAATAGAAAGAAATTCCCCAACTTTTCATCCTCAGAACTGGAAGGAATCTCAGAAGATGGATTTATTTTACTTAATAAAATGTATGCCGAGGAAGGTAGACATGAAACTATATGGTGTATTTTACGAGCATTCAATTATACTAATTCATTATCGTTAAGTGATAAATTTCTATTTCCTTCACTTGACGTTAACCCGCTCTCAAGTGTGGAGCTAAGTCCACTGGGATACAGATTCTTTGTTGACTTGTTCATCAAATTTGATAAAGATAATGATGGAGGATTGAACGAAGACGAACTAACCAATTTATTTCGCCCGACTCCTGGGATACCAAAACTTTGGGTTGAGACTCATTTCCCTTCATCCATTGTTTGTAATGAAGAAGGATTTGTTACTTTACAAGGTTGGTTGGCACAATGGAATTTGACTACTTTTTTAAGTTATAAAACTACTTTGGAATATTTGGGTTATTTGGGGTTTGATGAAGGATCATCTGTTAAAGCGTTGAAAATAACTAAGCCAAGAAAGACAAGACAGCAACAGGGTAAGATCTATAGAAATTCAGTCAATGACAGAAATGTCTTCAATTGTTTCATATTGGGAGCTCCACAATCAGGAAAGAGCTCATTACTTGAACTGTTCTTGCATGGCTCTTACAGTGAAATTTATTCACCTACGATTTGGCCAAGATTAGTGGTGAAGGATATTGAATTAAGAGGAGGGAAACAATGTTATTTAATTCTCGAAGAACTCGGGGAGTCAGAATGTGCAATACTTGAAAACAAAGCTAGGCTCGATCAATGTGATGTGATTTGCTATGCATATGATTCATCAGATCCTGATTCATTTCAATATTTGGTAGACTTGAGAGCAAGATACGGTCATTTATTAAATGAGATTCCCTCGGTATTTGTTGCTTTGAAAGCAGATCTTGATAAGCAACAACAGAGATCTGATGTTCAACCTGAAAATTATACTCGAGATTTGTGTTTAAGTTCTCCGGTGCATATTTCCTGTGCGTGGACAGCCTCACTTCATGAATTGTTTATTCAATTAGTGGATGCTGCGAAACAACCATATTTAGCAACACCAGGTTTAGAAAAGGAATCACAAGTTGATGAAGAGAAAGTCAAAAATATGATAATGACTGGTGGTGCAATTGCAGTAATGGCACTTGTGTCAGTATGGATGTTGAATAGCATGAGAAGAAGATAGTTTCTTAAATAGGCAATTGTGCGGCTCGATTTTTTTTTTTTGCGAGTGAGAACTCATCTCATTGGAAAAATATTAATTTTCATGTTCTCTTTTTTATTGGTCCCTACTAGGCATAAATTGCAACCAACATAGGTATATAAGTATGTCATCCAAAGAATATAAACCAATCACAGTGGATAAACCGATTCCTAATACATACGATCTTGGAAATTTGGCTACATTTGATCCAAACCCACTTGATAACAATAAATTAAAAGATGAGAATGAAAAGGAGAAATATTTAACATCAGTAACCCGTGATAATGTTCAGCTATTAGTTAATCAAATATTATCGCTTCCTGTCAAGTCCACTACCGATACTCAGGGATCGTCCACTGGGCAAAACTCAACTATGACATTAATCCAATTACCTGAACCAACAACGGAATTACCTAGAGAGAAACCAATTCCTAAAGCCAAACCACCAACAAAATGGGAGCAATTTGCTGCTAGAAAGGGTATCAAAGCAAAGGCCAAGGATGGTAAGATGGTATATGATGAAGCTAGTGGAGAATGGGTACCTAAATGGGGATATAAAGGTAAGAATAAGGAGTTGGATGATCAGTGGTTGGTTGAAGTTGATGATAAAATCAAGAATACCCCTGATGAATTAATTGATCCAAGGACTTTGAAACGTGCTGAAAGAAAGAAGTTGGTCAAGAAGAATGAAATACAACATAAAAGAAATTTAAAAAATCATGCACAATAGTTGGAGAGTTGTGAGTAGTTTTTAAATACAAAAAACTTGTGTATATTAGTCGGAATTTCAATAGATAAATGATCTTTCAATGGAGAGAGCTTACAACTTTGTAGCAGAGTTGGCCAAGCCTTTTTATTTCCTAATATAAGCTTGGCTCAAGCAATAATTAGAAATTCGTACTGTTATATATTGCAAATAGTTTCAAATGTCAGATTGTTGGGCTGAATGCTTTCAATCCAAGTGTAATTTGCACAGAAACTAGTAGATGCTCTTGAAAGCTCACAATCTTCCCAATTAGGATAAAGTTTAATTGGGGATTGGGGGAAAAAATGCGAAGGGGAAATCAAAACCCAATTAAAATTTTTTTATCAACGTCAAACTATCTGATAATTAGTTGAATCAAGCAATTAGCCAAATATGAGTAGCCCGGACTATGATGGTACTAAATACCTACCAACTATAGATGTATGTGACGGTGATGTGAATTGAGTCTATATGTTTTTTTGAATTATGAATTGGATACTAACAACATTACTAGGCAATCTTAGGTGTCGCTAATTTGGAACAAATCACGGTGAAGAAGATAAGAAACGCATTGCAAGAACTATTTGGAGTAGATTTCCTGCCTCATAAAGTATGTACATTAAAATAAGGGTCCTTATAACTGGAAGCTACTAACTATTGAAACTAAATCTAGAAAGAAATAAATGATCTCATTTTGGGAAGATATTATGACCTATTAGATAGAAGAGAGGAAGAAGAAAAAACAGCCAAGAAGGTGAAAGAAGAAATGGAGCGTCAAGATGCCCTATTAGCTGCGCAATTACTGCGTGATGAATTACATAGATATGGCTCAAGGGCAGCAAGAAAAAGAGAAACCAAGAAAACTTCGGCATCAAAACGTAAGGTGTCTGCACCAGTAAATTCATTTAACAAAGTAATGATGTTATCGAATGAGCTTCAGGATGTCGTCGGAGTAGAAAAATTGTCTAGACCACAAGTTGTTAAACAACTTTGGGTATATATCAAGGATCGAGATTTACAAAATCCAAGTGATAAGAGACAGATCAATTGCGATGAAAAATTACAAAAGTTGTTTAAGAAGAGTATGTATCACAGCAAAGTTTTTACTGTATGTCATTTTACTGGAAGCATACTAACAATGTTAATTTTCTAGAAATGGTTGGTGCATTTGAGATGAACAAGATATTAAGTTCGCATATTTTCAAACCGGAAGAATTGAGTAATAGTCTGACACCTGCTACTAAGTCAGAAGATGTGAGCGATATAGAAAGTGATGAATCTGAGTGAGTGGACCTGTTTTAAGAGAGACCACAAAGCTCCTCGAATATCATAAAGGTGCTAGATCTAGAAGATGATTTGCCAGAGTCTACAACCTGTGGAATCATTCTGTTGCCGCTTGAATCCACTTATGTCAAGTCTGATATTTTTGATCTTCTTCTCATCATTATATGGTCTTTTGCAGTCCGATCAAGGCGATTAAAGATCTTCTACGGTTATCCTGAAACGAATAAATGTACATTATTGTCAAATCATAGAACACCCCCTTTTATCTTCTAGTTATACCAATTTTATTTATGTATTAGTTTTGCTATGTTATTCAAAACCCCTCTGTATTACTAACTTGTAATTTCATAAATCGCTTATACGTCTACACAACCAGGATATCTCTGACTAATTTCGTGTCTCTATTAACTGAATTCGGGGAACTTGACAAAAATTTGAACTTATAAAAAAATCAAAATTCTAAAGTTTGTAATAAAAAAAAGAATCTGTAAATTAGATTTTAGTGATCTTATGATATTTTAGAAATTTAATTGATAGGGGAATTTTATCTACATAAACATTTACCAAATGTCCAGTGGAAAGTCAAGAATATCGCCTAGCCGTAATATTAGCATGGCTTCGTCAACATTGACCCAATCATCAAGTCCAATAAGCACCCCTCCTCTGGTTGACATCAACGAATTATACAAACATGTTTTGAAGGTAATCCTACTAGAATATAGCAATGAAGCTAGATTTAGAACTGCAATAATAGAACCTTCGCAATTACAAAATAAACGATCTTCTCGGATGAGTATTTTGAATGATCAGAATTTACCTGATTCAGCTATGAAGATATTAAATGAGAAATTGAAAGCTATAATGACAAACACGTCTCTAGTAGATGAAAATACTAGAAGATCGCTATTGAGGTTATACGGGGAACTACTAGATCCAACAAGGGCAAGAGACTTGAAGATGATTGATTTCTTAATCCCAAAGTTTGCTGCATGTGCGAATCAAGAATTAAAAATTGTAAGCAATTACGCAGAAGAGGAATTAAGTGAGATTGTGTTCGCTCAAACAAGAAAATTTATTGATATGCTCATTGATATTGTGAACTCGGTGAAGGATAAAGATTCAGCTCTAATATCAAAACTCCAGGATACTAAAAAGTCGTTTCAATCAAAACGACCTTCATCCAATCAAGGACAATTTAATGGAAATGTAAAATACCCAAAGAAATCTTATCGTCTATCAGATTTCAATAAAAGCTCTATCAGTCTAATTAGAACACTTTTCAATCTCGATGACATCCAGTTGCAACAGGATGTGTTCAAATATAAAGATATATCGCTTGCAAAACCGTTACATAAAGACATAAATAATTGGCTCCAGTCAGAATCCAATAGAAGTACCTTTATATCGGCTGAAGCTAGAACCCAATGGAAAGTGCGACAGAAGTTAGTGGCAGATCAATTAATTTCCAAATACAAGGTTCCAGTGGATTCAACATTACTCCCTATTCCTTCCCTACCTCAGGGAGAGAGTTACTACATTTTACCCAAACCGGAATATTCGAGATCTTATTTTTACATGTTGACAAAACTAATAATAGGATTGGAAGACCAAATTGACTATTCAAATCCTGACAAACCTTTCATCGGGAAGGCTTCTTTAGACCTTCTTCATGTATGTGCAAGAATTTGGTTTATTGACACCCCTACTAGAGCTGTGAGTATTTATACGTCTGGCCATCAAAATGATGCTTTCATAGATGTTCTAAAGGGTGTCGATTCTAAGAAATTATCACCCATCAATATTATTGCTACTCAAAAGGCATTTACAGTATGTAAAAGAATTGTGACTGAAGGTGGACTTGATTGGGAAGAGAAAGAACTATGGCCACTTGAAGATCAACAAGAATGGATCTCAAATTTGATTCAAACCTATAACCAAATTTTTGTATCAATTCGCGAGAACCTTCTGTTGATTTTCGATGCTAAAAATAAACCTAAATTTGGTCCCTATTTAATGTTTCTCGGAGATTATATAGAATCAGATTCATTGTTCCCAAAAGTTGCAGAGACTGGAATAACCAAGAAATGGGAAAAGAAGCTCACTAAGTTCTTATTAAAAGTTGCAGGAACCAGATACGGAGAGTACCTAGCGGGTTTACCAAGAGATGATACATTGAATGTTGCCCACGTTTTTAGCATTTGTGATACTTTGGTTGGTGATATAAAGTTCTTACAACAACGATACAAGAAACCTTTATTGGGATTTTTAAATGTATCAAGAACTGTAGCAGCTATTACAACTGGTATGTTTGCCAGTGATGCAAAAGTTATCTTGATCCATATCAAAAACTATGCAGCCAAGAAGGGTGAATTTATCCCTTATGCGGATGCTTTGGAGATTTATCAGTCGTTAAGTGAGATCAGGGATATATATAATCAAGTTACGCCAGCTGGATCCAAATTCCAATTCGAATTAGAAGACTTCTTTTATCCATTCTTGGAAGCATGGATTCAAGAAAGTGACGAGAAGATTCATAATATAGTCAATCTGGCATTGGAGAGCGACGATTTTGTTCCAATCGACCTTGAAGTTGATTCTAAGAAGAATTCAAATGCTATCCTTGATATATTTTCGATTATTAAACAATACCTTCTTATGTTGAAAAAACAGAATTGGTCAGATGAATTTCAATTAGCCAAAGTATACACAATTTTATTGAAAGGTGTTTCAAATGGGGCATTATATTATTCAGATCAACTTGCAGCATACATTGTTGAAGATTTAGCAAATCTGAAAGAAGAATCCGAAGAAAAGGAAAATGATACAAGCGGGCCATCCAATTGGTTAAATGAGGTAAAGAATGTGGTTTCGAATATCCAAAATTTTACAAGACATGAACCAGAGATTGTTTACAATTTCCAGCCAAAAACGTGTATTGCGTTAAATAACCTTTCAGCAATGATGCATAACCTCACAAAATTAGAAGAATGGCTAGATCCAGAATCTATATCCGATTCTTTAGCCACGTATGATCCAGATTCTAGAAGCAGATACTTGAGTCATGTTTTCACCTTGCGTATAATACGAGCAGAAAATCTCAAATCCACGGAGTCCACTATCGGTGGTAAAATAAATCCATATGTTTCCCTTGTTGACTTTAAGGCTAGAAAACTGATAGGTCGAACCAGGTCTCTTAATGGCTTACTGGATCCTGAATGGGACGAAGAATTTGAAATTACTCTACCGCCAAACACTTCACTTGAATTATCTACATTGGTGTGGAATGAAAGATTTGGACAACATCAACTCTGTGGAAAGGCATTTCTAGAATTAAATCCCCGGAAATTTGAACATGACGGAATGCCACAAGAAATTCACCTCGAGCTTGACATTCAAGGAAAACTTGTTATTGAAGTTGCCGTTGAATCAGAAACCCATGATGCTATATTTGTGATGGGTAGAGCGTATAGAGCGTTAAAGCGTTCTCAAGAACGATCAATTAAATTAATCGTTGAGAAATTTTCTGGATTTATTGATGATTGCTTCTCAAGAGCTAACTTAAAATCAGTTTGTGGCAAAGGACAACCTTCAAAAGAGGAATCTGAAACAGCAGTTGGGAATTTATGCGACTATTTGAATATGAATTTATCTGTGCTTAAAGAGTATTTAACAGATGAAATATTTATGAAGGTAATGGTTGAGACTTGGAAAGTAGTTGTGTCAAGAGCTGATGAGCTCTTACTTCCCAAGCTTTCAAAAGCTACAATCAATTCTGATATTGTTGGGAAAGGTTGGCAATCCATGTCAACCAAATTTGCAAATGTATCTCTAGGGATTCTTGGTATTGATGGAGCACTTTCAATTAATGAATTGGAAACTGTATTGGGATGGCTCAGTTTATTGGCCAACTTTTTCCATAATGATGGAAATGGTCCGACGATGGAAGAATTAAAAACTGATCAATACCAATCACTACTTTTCATACCCACCTTATATGATCAACCAGACGAGTATTTGATGGAGGAAGTGGAACGATTATCTCCTGCATACGCACAAATGCTCACGAATAGGAATAATGTTGATATCTCACAACTAAATAAGATGGGATCAAGAAGAGATTCAATGTTACGAAGTGACAGTATATTAAGGTCCAAAACAATTAGTGCCAATGCTACCTCCAAGGCAAGAGAAAAGATGCTCAAAGAAGCCAAACAAGAAAGGGCGGACCCGGTCATGAATAAGATGTTGAAAGAAGATATCATATTAAGAATGTTGCTTGCAAGAGGTAGAAAAGACTTTGTTTCTCGAAGACTCAATCAAAGAGCTAAATTGGCATATAGCATGGCCACTGAAAGAAGAGCAAGGGCAGCTGCAGAGAGAAGATTTACATAGACTAAGACTTGTTGGATATATAGTAGTTTTATATTTAATTAATACACAATATTTAACAAAACATGACAAAATCAAACAAAATAAACAAAATAGCGAGTAAAAATACAAAATTAGAGAACGTTCTTCTTAGCCACTAGACGGCAGAAGGGTTCTGGTTGGTATCGGTCACAATAACAGTAGCCTCTTGAGGGTTTAAAATAGATCCTTCCACAACTGAATCATTGATATTATGCTGTACAGTTGTATCATTTGCATCGGATTGAAGCACGGTGTCATTTACATCCTGGTGGATAGTAGTTTCATTGATTTCATGATTAACGGTTGTATCGTTTGCATCCTGGCGGATGGTAGTATCGTTGCCATCTGGCTGTGTAACTATCTCACTCAGACCAGATTGGACCATGATATCGTTGGATGGTTCGGTTGTTACTTGGCTCACCTTAGGTTCAACATTGTCAGCTTCATCTTCCTTTTTTTCTGATTGCTTGTTAGTATCCTCCGCATTTGCCATCTGGGTATCTTCATCAACGGCTTCTTTTTCATTCATTTCTTTCTCAGTTGCTGCCTTAGCCTCGTCTTCTTTCTTTTTCACAAAGTCGTTATAATCTGCAGCACCGTTGTCATACAACACTTTTATCTTTTCTACCAAAATGGTCTCGTCATCCTCGGATATAGTGGATTTCCAACCGGATTCACTATCCAAAAGTTCTCTGAGTTCATTAACCTTGTCTGCCTTCTTAGATTGATCTTCAGGTTGTTTATTGTACACAGAATTGGTAATATATTCATCATGAGAATTAGCTTCAAAGAATAACCTATATGAATTCTCACACACAGAAACCTTTAAACCAGAAGCAGTACGTCCTTCAACGTTATCTTCTTCGACTGATTCAATGAAGGATCTTAAGAATGGCATATTTAATTTGGATGCTGGAACACCTTCCGTTGGATGGGACATGACATAACTAGTAACATAATAATTATATTGCTCTTCTGAATTCTCGTGATCATTAATGGTTAAATCATCCAAACTGACAAATTGAATATTTGCTGAATTATCACTTTCCTTAAATGTGATCTTGAACATATTCTCGTCTGCTGCCATTAAGGATCTAACTTGAATCCGATATAATATTTGATCTTTTGCAGTTGAAGTGGGTTTCAATCGGTCATTTTCAAACAATACCATCATTTCTGAACTCTTAGCATCTGTTATCATAGAATGCATGTATTTCACCATTGCTTGAACAACTTTATCAACAGTGTAAATCTTGTATGCTTTATTACGATAAGCTTGCCGTAAACTTTCTTCAAACCATTGATGTTCAATTTCACCTTCTATTAACTTTTCAGATAATTCTAAGACTTGGGCATAGCAATCTTTGCTCCCTACAATTTCAACTCCCATATCCTCTAATTGATGGGAAAGTAAGTTCAAATCCTTAGCAAATTGGGGACTTTTACGACTTCTGATCTCCTTACCAACACTTTCGCTCATCGATTTGATTTCTTGCAATCTTTCATATAATGTGGTCAAATGACGGAAGAAAACATAAATTGAAGTATTACAGAATAAATTAAACTTATCACGCCTTTGAGATCCTTCCTCGTCCTTCAATGAGAATTTGGTATTGGCAGACTTAATCCACAACTCGCTAGATCTTTCAAGCTCTTCTGTTACTTCTTGAATTGCAGCATCCAAAGTTTGAGGACCTGGTGATTCAGGGCGGTCTTCCTTCTTGGATTTTGACTGTTTCTTCAAGACGTCCTTTAACAAATCAGATTCTCTCGATCTTTTCTTGGAGGGAGATTCAGTAGAAATTTGATTGGATTCGGTGTTTTCGGCATCTTCTTCTACTTCATCTATATTCTCTCTTTTACTTCTTTGCGCTACAGCTTGTTCGATAGTTTCAGTCGGTATACCAAAGAATAATGAAATGAAAAATTGGAAAAACTCATTCAACCTTTCTCTATCTCCGGAAGAATAATTGGAAGAACGGTTAATAAAAATGTCAGCTAACTTCAAAATGTCAAATAAAATACCGGTATCCGTGAAGACATAGTTCAATTGTTCTTGCGGTTTAGGAGTCAATGGATGTAATCTTTTATTCTGCTGTTCAATCTTGACAGTACTGATTTCACTCACAAGCTGTTTTACAGTTAGAAGCTTCTTATCGGCTTGCTTGAATGTTAACCCTAAATGATCCAACGACTTGTAGAAAACTTTTTGCTCCATTTCTCTCCAAACTTTATTCCATTCTCTTTGGGCACGTTTCCATTCTTCGTCCTTTTGTTTCAATCTCTTTAAGACAATTGGAACAGCAATTGCTGGGTTCTCGTGTAAAGCATCAATAACTTCAAAACCACGATCTTTGTCATAAATCTTTCTAATAACTTTCTTGTAAATGGTGGTTGAATTATGTCCCAACCCAGGTGGTAACTTAAAGTTGGCCTTTTGTTCTGGAGTCATATTGGCAATTCTATTTGCGATTGTTTCCAAGATTTGAATCGTTCTCAAATTGGATTCCATATAGTAATCAAATTCTAATCTTTCTTCTTCAATCTTGAACAAAATTTCCTCATATTGATTCTTGCGATGAGCAATAAATCCAGAATCTTCTGATGCCCAAGTTGGATGTCCGACCCACTCATCGTTTAAAACTTCCCAACACATTTCATCTCTTCCTGAACATGGCATGTAAGTTTCTGCTTTAGGTAACTGCCTATATGAAGGACCATATGCTTTACATAACGAAAGTTCCAATTGATGTTTCTTGAATGTAATATTTTCAATATTTTGAGGCTTACCTTCGTACCCAACAAACATCTTGAACCAGTTAAATAAATCGGGATTGGTGTCACCAAGGAAACCTTCAACTCTCTCAACTAATGTGTCCTTATCAATAATATCTTGAGCAAATAAATTCAACACCTTCAAAAAATCACCATAGGTCTGTTTATTACCAATTGCCTTCTTAACCCTATCAAAGAAAGTAATTTCTTCCAGGAATGAAGAAACTTTAGCAGTACCATAAGGAGGAATTGGTTCTGGAATACCAGGGACTAACGTAGGGTTTACTGGTGGTGGAACACCTTTGCCAACTGCGGAGGGGACCTTGCCAGTTTTCGCAGCAACAATTCCCGAACGAGCACTGGAAGTTTGCGGTTCTTGATTGTAGTCATAATAAGGCTCAGATATCGACTTCTTCTTCTTCTGCGCGATCTTTTCATTTGAGTATATAACAGCTTGAGATTCAGGACTACCAGCAGCATGATAATTTACTTGTTGAGCATATTGATGAGTAGCTGAGGGGCTCAATCCAGTTGGACCTGCGGGAGGTTGGAAGTTTCCAACAGGAGGTAATTGTGCACCGTTATTAACGTAATACCCACCCTCTTGAACAGCTTGAGTTTGAGCCTGTTGTTGTTGGTATGTTTGGCTATTGGTATCAGGTAAAAATTGTTTGAAATCCTCTAATAAATCAGGAGAGTTGGCAAACAAACGAGTAACCTGTTCATAAACTTCAGCAATTGGTTTCTGCTCTCTTTGATAAGTTTGGAGGATTTCAAGAAATTGTTTATAAATATCTGGCTGGTTGGCAAAACGAGTTTTGATCTTATTCACGTACGAAATGGCGTGGTTGAATTCAATTTGCCCACCTCCTGCTGCATCTTGGACATTTGTTTGCTCTTGAGGATATGTAGCCAACGAATGAGGTACTTGCAGTTGTGAAGAAGATTCTTCACCGATCCATCTTTGATTGTAGTCAACAAAATTTGGTCGAGTAGTGGTACCAGTTGGAGTTGTAACTCTAATTGGATTAGGATCTGAAGGATCTGACGAACATTCAATTTTATATCCAGGTGGTAAGAAAGTGTTAAATCCTTGAATTAGATTTGGATGTCCTCTAAATAATGTAGAAACTCTATCAATTACACCTGGTGTGTCAATACTAAAATACTTTGTTAGTAACTAATTATATCCTGCATATAAATAAAGACTACCTCGGTAGTAAAAGCCCAAAATTGTGGAAAAAATCAAACACCTCTGTGCAGTACCCAATGTTGGAACCAGGTGATTCTCTCCGAATTCATTTGCTTCTAAGAAAAGCAGATGCAAATTTTATACATACGTTTGGGATTTGAAATCTTTCATGATATCAAGAAAATTATTGTAAACGTCGGCTTGATTGTAAAATTGGATTTTGACTTGATCTAAATACGATAAAGCATCCTTAACATTTAATGGTCTGTAGACATTGCTTGTACTTGATCGGTTTGGAATTCCAGATAATGCTGGAGGTTGTGGGAGTGAGCTAACTGGTTGATTATGTGGTTGTTCAGATATTGTTGGTGCCGGGGCAATACTAGTTGCTGGCGATAACTGAGTTGGTTGAGATGTCACATTTGATGGTCTTCTTAACTCTGTGCTTTGTCTTTGTTGATCTTGTGCTTGAGCTTGAGTCTGAAAGTTCGAAAAAATGTTAGTAGTTGGCACTTCTCTTTCTAAAGTTCTAAATCCTTGATCAGGGGTTATACGTACTTGTCCCAATTGCGTTGAGTCGCTGGCTGGATTGATCGATGGAATATTGAATGCATGTCCATGTTGAGGATGCCCACTTCCATTTCCCAAGCTTGGTAAACTAGGCAAAGGATAAAATGATTGGCCACCTATAAATGGTTAGTATATAGAATTCATTATCATAAGCATTGCACATTGATAATATACATACCTGCTTCTAAAGTTGCTGGTGGGGGTAAAACCGGTGGGTGTTGACGACTAGTAAAATGGTTAGTAAACAAAAATATTCGTTTACAAAATCGATCAAGTAGTTTAAAAGGTGTATACATACTTAAATTGTTGCCCAAGTGGGTGTTGCTGACTATTCCACGGATCCTGTTGATTAGTCATTTTGAATTTCTTTTATTGTAGTTCGTGGTATGGATTTCGTTTGTGTACAAATTCAAATAATGATAATAAAAAAACTAAATTCTTTTTAAACAATTAAAACTATTAAAACCCTGGCTGGGAGGTATGGAAACTAATAGTTACGTGAAGCAGTAGTATATCAGGTAATATTTAATAAAAATACACAACTGGGTTGTTTGTTCTCAAGGATGAACTCTTGGAGTGTTGGCTAGTTGAAATCCCATTTTCATTTTTTCATCACAAAAATTGTGAAGTGTTTTACAGACTCCGGGACGGTTACCCGGTATCATCATTTGTATCATCATCTTTTTTTTTTTTTTTTTTTTCCAAAAAATAATTTCTTTATTAAAGATTTCTTACATAATAAAAGTATATACAGTTGTTATATTTCTATAGCTAAAAAACCTTTAAACCAGCATTGGTGGGGTTTTGGGGTGTGGATTGGAGTGTAGTTTCTAGTGTTTTATTGGTTGATCAACCATACCAAGTTTGGAAGTTCTTCTGGACGTAGAGGATTGCCATCAGTGGTGTCTCTCCGTCGTAGGTATAGCTCCCAGATTGTTTTTAGGTATTGGTTGATCAATTTGAGTGTGTCTTCTGAGGCTTTGGAGTTGGCGACTAGGATGGACCAGTTGAGGGGTTCTCTAATGTTAAGGAGTTCCCAGATGTTATGACTTATGGTACAATCCTTGTAGATATGTTGGTAGTAATGTTGCGGGTAGGTTTGGGTGCAGAACGGACAAGAGTTACTTGCGCTTGGGTAGTGGTTCCTGTGCCCGAGGTTGAAGCGGTGGAGCTCTTCGTATCCAT
>JAKTZT010000067.1:15945-27509 GCA_030578955.1 Hemisphaericaspora insectamans | reverse complement strand
AATTCCTATATCATTTCCAATATAAATTCAAATAAACTAACAAATAAACTCATAGCAATAATAACAATAATCATCCAAGTAATCCTATTGGTATTCTTTTCATTCATACTATCACTTACAATATCAACAAATTCCAAAAACACTTTACATCTATCATTTAATACTTGTACTCGTTGATCAATCTCAAGATATTCCCTAACAGCATTATATAAGGGATGTAATGCTGGTTCGAATGACCAAAAGAAATCAGGAGTATCCAAAATTGAACTCAGTAAATTAACATCAACTCTCAATTTAAACAATTTCCCTGATTTCTTTAATAATTGATTCCTCTTTAGACCCAATTGTCCAGTCAATGCTAATTTCTTTGGCAACTTAGAAATCAGTTGCAAAATATTGACTATTCTACTCTCAAATAAACCCAATTTCGTCAGTTGTGCAATTGCATGTGACATCGTTAATTTAATCAAATGATCACCTGATCTTAAAGTAATCATATCATTATATATCCTTGGACGATGAATTTGTGAATCATATTCAAAATGAAATTCTTCAGTTTCAATATCTTGTTCATCAACAGGATTAATCAATAATTCTTCAGGTTCATCAGCAAATGCCAAATCAGCAAGTATATTCTTTTCATGGATTTCGGAAAAGTTCCAAAATACAACTATTCCATAGGCAAATATAAACATTTCTGCATGATGCCGTGATACATCCGATGAAGAATGGGAACTAAATGGTGAAGTTGATCGTGAATGTTGATCATCTTGGAATCGAACTTCTAAATTACGAGGCTTGGTCATATTGGTAGTTGTTGATGTTATTGCTGGTGCAGGATGTGACAATGGTGGTTGTATCAGATTAATACTTGTAGAATCCGAGTTTTCACCATCAGCGCTGATAGGACTATTTTCAAGCGGTGGTGCAAAGAATTGAGGTTCAGATGGATCAAATGGTGTATGTAAATCTTCCAATTCTGGATCCATGGAATAATTATTCACATCTTCAGGTGTCTCCACTCCAGAATAATATTCATATAAATGGTCAGTTTGCTCTGTTCTATTAATTAATTTCTCCATATATCGAATATTGGCCACTAATTTAGCTGAATTATTAGATTTGACTCGAAGTCCATCATTTCCGGGTAATAATGGTAAAGTATATGGAACATACAAGGCCTCATCATAAACTCTTGGTTTCACTTCATGGTGTTTTCGCAAGAATTTGGCAATTGCCGGAAGATTAAATTCTTCACATATGAAATATGCAGTCATTCTACTAAATTCTTGTGCTCTGGCTTCCTTGGGCATCATCTCTGCTCTTGATCTAGTTAATTGAGCTTGAAGATCAGGATTACTAGTTTGAGCTGAAAGGGTTGGAGAAGTAGTTATGGCACCACCACCAACAGCAGGAGGTAATTGAGGATTTAATGAAAGTGAAGGAGGTGAATTACTTCGCCTATGTTGATACAATTGTTGTTGTTGTTGTTGATGATCTGGAATTAATACTAGTTTTTGAGATGTTTTAGAAGTTCGTGATGGCAATGATTGGGATAATTTGGGAATACTTCGTACATTTAATCTTGCACCCGGGAAATTCGGATTTCCAATTGCAGGGGCGCCTGTTCCTCCTCTATTGGTATTGGCCATTCTAGGGGGTAATCTACTCTGACCTGATGGGATATCACTTGAATTGCTTAATAATTTATCTACTGATATATCAGCATATTTATTCCTAAACGCCAATCGTTTCTGAAGTGCACTCTGATGTTGTTGTTGCAGGAAGTTATAGCCCTGTGAATAGTGGTGTTGTTGTTGTTGTTGTTGTTGTTGTTGCTGTTGTTGCTGTTTCTTATAGTTGTGACCGGCAAACGGTGCTCTTGTTCCCTTTATATTATGGCTTCTAACATCAGTAACTAAAATAGAGGGTGATCTTTTTGCAGTTGGTCTTTGTGAATCATGGGATGACGTAGCAGGTGTAGGTGGTCTACCAGTACTAGTACTCATTTGATATCCTTGTTGTGGTATACTTTTACTAATGGAAATATTTCAGTTACCGATGTGTATGGAAATTTCCCTTATTACAGGGAACGTGTAGTTATAAAAAAGAAGACGAAGAAAAACAAAGAATTCTAGAGAAAACGTGATTACAGTCACGTCATGTCTTCACGTGATATGTGTCTCTAATATGAAAAATGAAAAATGATGAGTCTTTTTTTTTTCAATTTTTGAAAAATTTTTGGATTTACTTCTTCTTGTTCTTTCTATTTGTATTATATATAAGGAATAGTAATTTTTGCAATATGTCTTTCAGCTTATCAATTGCTGCAAAGGCTCCATTTGTAGCTTATCCTACATTACTTGCAGTATCATTAATTAATGCTAGTTCTACCACTGATATTTCAATTCCAATTGAATTTATTGATGAAAAATCAATTGATTCATCTAATGCTAATATTAAATTAGTTACACCTGAAGGTCAGACTTTTTATAACCAATTAGATGCATTAACCTATTTATCTACTACTTTCCCCACTATTTTATCTTCAACTGAAGAATCTCAATCTTTAGTTAAATTTGCTTTAGATAAATTATACATTAAAAATTTTAAAGAATTAGGTTCCGATTTAGAAAAACTTGATTCTCATTTGAATTTAAGATCTTATTTTGTTGGTTATAAACCATATTCTTTAGCTGATGTTACTATCTGGGGAGTTTTACGTGCTAATGCATTAATGGGATCGGTTATTAAGAATGAAGTTTACATTAATGTATCTAGATGGTATAACTTATTAGCTGAAGATAAACGTTTTGAATCAACTATTGAATTAATGATTAAATCAGTTAATGATTTAAGAAAAGCAGCTAAAATTGTCCAAGCTGGTGGTAAAAAGGAAACCCACAAGGCTAATTTCGACATTGAATTACCTGATGCTCAAATTGGTAAAGTTGTTACTCGTTTCCCACCTGAACCTTCTGGATATTTACATATTGGACATGCTAAAGCTGCTATCTTAAATGAATATTTTGCGCATAACTACAAGGGGAAATTAATTATTAGATTTGATGATACTAATCCAACTAAAGAAAAGGAAGAATTCCAAGATTCTATTGTTGAAGATTTAGCCTTGTTGGGGGTTAAGGGTGATGTTGTTTCTTATTCTTCTGATTATTTTGATAAAATGTATGAATTAGCTATCCAAATGATCAAAGATGGTAATGCTTATTGTGATGATACCCCATTAGAGAAAATGAGAGAACAAAGAATGGTTGGTGAACCTTCTGAAAGAAGAACTCGTTCTGTTGAAGAAAACTTAAAAATATTCACAGAAGAAATGAAAAATGGTACCGAAGAAGGATTAAAGAACTGTTTGAGAGCTAAAATCGATTACCAAGCATTAAATAAAACTTTAAGAGATCCAGTTATTTATAGATGTAACTTAACTCCACATCATAGAACTGGTGATAAATGGAAGATTTATCCAACTTATGATTTCTGTGCACCAGTTGTTGACTCAATTGAAGGTGTCACTCATGCCTTGAGAACCAATGAATATAGAGATCGTAATGCTCAATATGAATGGATTCTTAAAGCATTGAATTTACGTCATGTTCATATTTGGGATTTTGCTAGAGTTAATTTTGTAAGAACTTTATTATCCAAGAGAAAATTACAATGGTTTGTTGATAAAAACTACGTTTCCAATTGGGATGATCCAAGATTCCCAACAGTTAGAGGGGTTAGAAGAAGAGGTATGACTGTTGAAGGGTTAAGGAATTTCATTATTGCTCAAGGTCCTTCTAGAAATATTATTAATTTGGATTGGTCAGTTATTTGGGCCTTGAATAAAAAAATCATTGATCCAGTTGCACCAAGATTCACTGCAGTTGAAAGTAATAATGTCGTTTCTGTGAAATTAATTGATGGACCAGCTGAACCTTATACCGAAGAAAAACCAAAACATAAGAAGAATCCAGATGTGGGTACCAAGAAAGTCATTTATGCTAATCAAGTCTTAATTGATCAAGCTGATGCTGATTTAACTGAAGGTGAAGAAATTACATTTATGGATTGGGGTAATGTCATCATTACCAAGGTTGAGAAGGAAGGTGATATTGTCAAGTCGGTTGAAGCCAAGTTACATTTAGATGGTGATTTCCGTAAGACTTCTAAAAAATTGACTTGGTTAGCTGATACTAAAGACAAAGTTGAAGTTGAATTAATTGATTTTGATCACTTAATTACTAAAGATAAATTAGAAGAAGGTGATAATTTTGAAGATTTTATTACTCCAGAAACTGAATTCCATACTAAGGGTTTTGCGGATTTGAATGTTCGTGATTTGAAACAAGGTGATATCATTCAATTTGAAAGAAAGGGTTACTATAGAGTTGATCAACCTTATCAAGAAGGTAAGCCAGTTGTTTTATTCACTATTCCGGATGGTAAAACCGTTACCAAATATGGTGTAAAGAAATAAATGTATCTAAATAAGTCTTGTATTTTTCTTCGAATTTAATAAAATCGTTATTACAATAATTATACAAATAAAGAGTCTCTATTTTTTTAATTTCACGGTACGAAGGTTGGGATCAATATTTGTGCTGAATTAAAACAAAAAGCAATTAAAAGTTTAGCAAATGTTTAACCTCTTAATTCCATCTGTTAATAAACGCATTCACAATGGGATCTAAGCCATCCCATACTTCTTCGTTATAAGGGTCTGTATCTACTTCACCATTCGTCTCTTTTCTATTACCCACATGTGAATCCCGGTAATGTCTCAAATAATGACCAAGCAAAGTACTCCGACTAGTACACCCAACTTCCAAAATCTGCCAACACATAACACATAATACACCTTCTCTTTCTAAAACATGGGCACATGTCTTTCTTTGCTTCTTCCTCCTTGAATGAACTACTTCAGTAGTGTTCCCAGACACATCTTCATACTCCCCTTTCTTAAATTTCCACCTACCATAATACTTTGGATTGGGTACTGTATTACCATTAGTCAAGATTCCATGTTTATAAGCCAAATGATTTCCATATGAAGAATTTTTCAATCCAAAAAACTCAATATGAGGACAATAAGGACACAACCCAGCTCTAGTAGTATTATCAATTTTTCCCAACTTATCAAATTTCGTCAAGATATATTCAGACTCATATGCACTGAGTTTAAAATTTGGATTTGGAGTTACTTCAAAACTTTGATCAGGAAGTAGTTGAATTACTTCAAGTAAATTAGGTCTGGTGTATAATGTTCGTTCAATTTGACACACTGCGTCGGAAGTGGTTGGATATGAGTCGATTAGCTTTGTGAGTAGAAGAGTACATTTCAGAGAAGTGGGTACTCTATTGCAATTACTAGATAACTGATGTGAGTATTCATAATCAGGTATTGATTCGATTTGAGATTCAATTGAGGAGAAATCAATTTTGGAAGATGAAGAAGATGATATTTTGGAGGTGGATTTAACTGGGACAGTAGTTGATAACTTTCTCTTCTTTATCACGCTATGGGACAACGGTGGACTAGTAATTGTTGACTTTTCATCAATGGGAGTACTAGAGCTAGAATCAATATTTGGAGGAATGGGATATGATAATGATAGATGAGATGCTTCAGAAGAAGTTGATGAATAATCAGATGAAGTGGAACATTTCTTCTCTTGTAGTTTGTTTGTGGTAAAGTATTGGTCTGGTGATACAAACTTGGAGCCTAAATCAAACTCCTCTATCAAGTGGGTCCAAGGATCAGTTACTATAGTTGGAAAGGCTGAATTATTTAAAGAATTGAGAATAGAATCTGATAAACAATCTTCTTTATTATCTTGTAGTTTGTTCTTGTTAAAGTACTGATCTGGAGAAACAAAATCCGAGTCTAATTGAAATTCTTCAATCAAGTGGGTCCAAGGATCAGCTAATGAATTTGGAAAAACAGGTGTGTTTAAAGGATAGAGGGTATTTTCTGATTGTTGGATTTTATCTTTGGGGGCCTCAGTTCCTCTGATTGTGTTCTCTTTCCATTCATCTAATTCTCTACATGTCATTTCAAAAATTTTCATAAGGGACTGTTCATCTTCAAACATGTCAATGGCGAAATCTGATTTCATGAATAATGGTAGGAGTGAACGTTGGAGGTGTTGGTGGTGATAGGTGGTAGTAGTGATGCAAATGGGAATTCTCTTATTTTGGGTGTCGATCTTTATTGGAATATTTGTACCTTAGTAAAACTCTAATCTTGAACAGAAACAAAAGTGAGGCAGTTCTATCTTAAAAATAAATGTGTCTTAAATTAATCTATCCTGTCTTATATGATTCCTAAAAAGGTACCAAGTTTTACAGAATGGATAAAATGTGCATCTATCTTTGAAATATAAGGAAACTTTTGCAACTTTCACACAAAATCAAAAAAAAAGAAAATTATAAAAAAATTAAAAGAGAATTGGCTGCAAAAATTATTGAACCTCGTTACTCTAAGACATTCTTTCTCGCAAATCTAAATACAGGGAAACAATTAGCATTAATTTCTTGCATCTAAATTGACACAAAACCGAATAATCTATATTCAAAATCTAAACTATTAAGTTTAAAATTTCCTTAAGATGATAGTTCTGTTTGAGATCTCCATTATAAGCTTATCAGAAAAGTCGGTTTAGGAAGCTGCAAGTTGTAAAGGTCATGTTTTTCGCTACTACCCCACATTAACACTTTGGTATGCCCCTAATTTGTGTGAGATATAAGCAGAAGCTAGAAAGTACTCTAAGTTTTAAATATTTTCTTACATTGGTACTAGTGAGAATTAGTTTTGACTGAAAGTTTTGCAGAAATCTTATCACGAATCGAATCATCTACCATTCTATAGCTGAATAATGAAGGTTATATATCTTGCTCAGAATAAATCATGAATTTCGATTTAGTAAACACAGCTCCCTTGCAGGTATTTTATTTGCGATAAACATGTTGTCACGGGTTGATCAAGCTTTAAACTTACTCAGAGAGAGAAAAAAAATAACATTGTCAACGATCGAATTCTTGAATTCCTGATGGTAATTGGTATAATGCTAACCGTTACTTTGACATACATCTACAGATAATATGTAGAGGTCTAAATGTGACACATAAGCTACACTTATACTAGTTTAAACACAGTTAGAAATTTATCGGATTTTATAAACATACTGAAATTAGAGTGCATCCATTCCAAAAGGTTTCAAATTAACGAAGTTGGATGTAACACAAATTCACCTATAGAACCAATTAATTAGGATTCGACTGTTGCTGTCATCTCGTTTATCGACTGTCTCGTTTCTATGTTAACTGCGCTCTTCTCTCGATACTTATCATGCCCACTGCTGCTTGATGCTGCACCGAAGTTTTTTTTGTGATCCTGAATGTTTTAAATCCCCTTCGGCTATGTCAAAAGTGATCTCATTAACTAATTGGGTATGAAAATTATACCCAGTTGAAACAATAAAGTGAGAAAAGCTGTTTTTAGATACATTGATCAGATCTACGGGTTTCAATTTAATATTTCAATTAAGGGGATTTTTTTTTCTACGCTTTTATTTTGGTTGGTTTCAGGTACGAAAAAATATTTTTTTTATCGTCCCACCGTTTTCCAAACCAAACAATAACAAAAACATGCATGGTAGCCAAGACTAATTTTAAATGGTGCAGACGATTTTGAGAATTTCAGCATATAAAATGGTTTTAGATTCACCGAGTTGGCTTTTTTTGTAAAAATTGGAAATCGTAAACCCTTAGCCATGAAAGCAGTCAGGTTAGGGTATGTCATATTGTCGTCATTATTTACACATGTGTTCTCTGTGACGGTAGGATCGGTAGTTATTCAAAGAAATGGCGAATTTTCGAATCCTGTTCGAATTACCAGATCCGGCAAATTAGCATTCCTTGACACCTCAACTGTGAACATAGACAATCTCACCAACTATAATAAACTTTCTTACCAAAGTATAAACAAAGGCGAACATGAAATAACCTTGGAAAACATCACGAATGATGGTATTATTTCTATTGATTTCTCTGAAAACCGAGAACAAAGTAAAGCTGTTTTGGGAGAAGGTGAGAATAATGGCCAGATAAACGTTACAGGTGCAGAAAATCTTTTCACTTATAATTTAGAAAATAACGGACAAATTAATATAGATGGGTGTGGAAATGGCTTCGAGGGTGAGAGTTTTGTTGGTGTACATATTAATATTACTAATAACAATGTTGTTTGCATGAGAAATGGGAATCTGACTGTCGTGGATGATGGTAATGGTAAAGGGTGTTTTGTGCTTGATAATTCTTCTCTTAGATTTAATGATCATTTCCATTCACATAGTTTCAAATCTTGGATCTGTTTTAATAACAGCGCAGAAATAGTCTATAATTCTTGGCCAAATACTACAGTGACAAATATAGCCAATTTTGGAGGCGATAACACTATTCGAGTCCAAGATGGACTTGCTTATTGGAAGTATCGAGACAATAGATACTTAGAGGTGACCGATCGTGGAGATGAAATGAAGATGGTATTTGATATTGGGCCCGGATACCAAGAAGAGTTATTCAAGGTGACAGAATTCGACAAAGAGTTTATAACTTTTGATTATCAGCCTTATACGGTCATTTCATATCCAAAGCTTACAGGAATAGGTAACAAATGCCCATGTTCATGCCCAGATAAATCCTCATCAAGTTCAGTTTATCCAGAAATAAACAAGATTGATTCGCAATCCACCGAATTGCCTAATGGCTCTAACAACTTGAATGTCGCTGGAGTTGCCAACAGAGCGTCCACTGAAACAAGGACCGGAGGGTCAATACGGAATTCTTGTAGTACCTTGGTCTTATGGTTCTGGATTACTTGCATGGCTATTTTGACTTAGCCACATCTAAAGATAGTCAATTAATTTAATTTTGCATTAATTATTATTTTTAATAGAACGTCAGTTTGCATTATTCTATCGATTTTAATAAATAGCATGAAAACATCTAAAACAAAAGATAGTAGCGAATGATTTCGGCAGCTATCGTCTTGGACATTGTAAAATTGGCCAAAATCTGGGGTTCACCATATCAAAGCATGTAGCAAGGCCGATGTACCATGTTAGAATCCAGATTTATGAAAACAGGAAATCACACCAATACCTGATACATCATCTTTGCTACTTACTGTAATATCATCGCCCTGATTAGTTCAACATTCAATTCCACTTGCATCAATTTATTTCAAAACTCACGAATATGGTGACCAATGCGGACAAAAGTTTGAACTGGACGAAGATTTGTTCCGCCTTTTATATATTGACAACTTTTGAAAGTAATTTTGTTCTAAAACTTATTGTTGAGGTTCTTTTAAGCCTCGAAGAAAAAGGGGAAATCTCTTATCGTATTTATGTTTTTGGAAGCCGCGAACCTGTTTCATCTTGGAATGGATCAATATTCAACTTAAATTTGAATAGGGACCACTTTTATTCATAATTCTAGGCCCCTATATATACATTGCATTTTTGTTTGATAAATTGACAAATCCCAGTACCGAAATTGTTTTTTTAAGTACCTTACATGTACATCAATGGGAATATTGTTTGTTTTCAACCCCACAATTTTAATTTGCAGTAATTTCACAACAACGCAAAAAACAAAAAATAACCAAATTACGAGAAAGTTATTTTCCTTTTGGCCAGACTAAGAAATATATATTCCCCCATTTTCCAAACAAGTCATTCCCTAAAATATGCAGCAAAGTAATCAGAATGACATATTTTTCAAAAAGGACGGAACCTTTTTGGTTGAATTGACTTTATAGAAGACATCCCTATACAGTAATTAGAAATTTAGTTGAGAGTTAAGATAAAATTTTATTAAGAAATTACTTTAAGGCTATAAACAATAATAAGCCCCATCTAAACTAGATAGTATTCAAAGTTATTTTTTTTTGTTTTATATCTCCATTCATCTTCCTAAACATTAATAAGAAACCTTAACATGATGTTCTGGGGGTCCAACATAAGTAGCTCCATCATAATTGTGAGACACTCTAGTTTGATTATCATAATTATGAGAAACTCTAGGTTGATTATCGTAATAAACAGGGTCTCGATCTACATTAGTTTCCACATATCTAGTTCTTCTCCTATTCCCACAACACAATAAACAACTTCCAAGAAACGCCAACAATAAACTGAATATTGCTGCCCAAAGGATCCCAAACGCAGCAGAACCAATGTGACTTGAGAACCCATGATGGTTAAATTGTCTGACACCTTTGACATGAGCAGCAGTCAAACAAGCAGCACCAGTAGCACCAATTATCAACGTAATCAAATGAAAGATTGCAGAAAGTCCTCCTCCACATGCCTTAAAACAGAATCCCAAGGGAGTGATAATGAGAGCAGCCACTGCTCCAATAAACGAAATTAAGATTAAGGAATATGCTGCTCTAGATAAATGGAAATAAGTATTCCTATGAGCTACAAAAGCATGTGGGAGAGATCCACGAGCCAGTGGAAAATTATCGAATGGAGAATAGGGAAGGATTCCTCTTGATGATAAACAATTGGCATTTCTGCCATTCTGGTTGCCACAAAGGTTATAAAATGTCCATCTTGATATTTGGGGTGCACCTGGTAATCTAGAAGTGGCAGTTTGGGACCAATATAGTTTATTTAATGGTGCGGTTTGATGAGCACCATTGATAATTGTGAATATAAGCAATACAATTGCTGCTAATGAGAATATAAGTGGTATGAATGTAAGTAGTCTTGAAGCCATGATGAAGTTCTTTTGATAGTTAAAGCAAGGAAAGCAATTAAACCGAAGAGGAAATCATTAGTACTTATATATGGGTAGACTTCGCCTGTAGCAATACTGGCAATGGCTGTGAAAATTTTATTATTGCTGACTTAGCAAACGCAAAGTTAAAAATAGATGCAAATAGAAGAGAAAAAGCAATGACCAGGACTTAACAAAGAAAGTTTGAGCATTTTCTTTTTTTTTTTAACAAAGCCATTAGAAGATCCAAAGGAGGTATGACTGTGTATTACCTTTACAAACTTTTGTGTGATTTATGTGCCACTTTTGGGAAGAAGTTAATTGAAGTAGGCGAAGTCAATTTATGTTTTTTTCTTCCACCCAAGTTCATGGTAGTAACACAAAGTAACAATTGTTCGTACCCAACTGGATCATAATAATGAGATTTATCTTAGCAACATAAACTGAAAACCCAAATTGGTCATTTCTGAGCTTCATTGCTACCTCAAGCTGTCGTCATCTGACTGTGAAATATTGATTCAGTAAGATAAGAGCAGAAATGAAAAAAAAAATAATGTTTGTTACAGATGACGTCATTAAAAAAAAATTTACACCCTTTTTATATTTCCGCAAAGGTTTTTTTTCTTCGTAAAGTCTTCAAACATCATCAACCAACCATCAATTAACCCTTTAGAAAATGATGATAACTAGTATTCAGTTGTTTTTATGGAGGTTAGTGGATATTAATATGTTAGGAATTTATATTTTTAGTATTCATGTAAGGAAACCTT
>JAKTZT010000067.1:0-15483 GCA_030578955.1 Hemisphaericaspora insectamans | reverse complement strand
AACCTTTGACATTAGCCGGTTTTTTAAATTTATCGGGCCGAAGTCAATTTTTTTATTTTGAGTTTTTATTTTTATTTTTTTCACCATAAAAAAAAAAAATTTCATAACTCCTAACCCACCAACACACCCCACTCACCCCACGATTTTCATAAAGGAAGAAACCAAACACCTTTTCATCCACTTCTACTGCCAGGACTGCCAAACCCATAACCACAATGTCAAAACCATTGCACCTGCCAATATCACCCACCACCAACTCTTCGATGCATCTGAGGTCCTCTCCCACGAGTCCGTCGGTGGTTTCAACATCCCCTCGTGCACCACCCTTTGTCAATAGTCCTACGCCTTCACTGAAAACTAATACCAGTTATACATATGAACAGCCACAATTGTCAACCCTACCAGTTCTAGGACATGCCTATAGAAAAACATCATCTAAACCAATATATGAAGGTGCTAATGGTATCGTCATTAAAGGTACTGATTCATCCCTTGAAAACGTGTTTATTCTTAGACGTATTAAGAAAAGGGAAGATCAGGATGAACAAGGGTATTATCTGGCAGTATTTCGCGAACTTAATAATATGAAGAATTGTACTAATAAATATATAATACCGGTTATTGATCTATGTACAATACCAAATTCATGTGAATTAATTATGGTATTACCATATTATCCAATGGGTGATTTATTAGATATATTGTCATCATTGAGAAGGTTTAAAGTTGAATTATCCTCAAATATGAAAGACGCCATCTTCAAACAAATTTTGAATGGGGTAAAATATCTTCATAATAAACAAATTGTGCATCGCGATTTAAAACCGGAAAATTTCTTGGTTGATTCAGATGGAATTGTTAAGATTAGTGATTTCGGATATAGTTTATACGTTGGAAATGATGATTATAAACAAGATCTACTCTCTCAACCACGAGAATTCTATTGTGGCACTAATAGTTTCAAAGCTCCTGAATTATTTCAAATTGAACATGAAATTAAGGAAAATACATTCAATTTTTCACAATTTCTAGATAACTCGTCCAATATCAACACCAACATCAACACCAACACCAACCCCAACACCAACACCAGCACCAACACCAGCATAACTGCCTCCAAAACCAACACTGCCCCGAGCTCACCGAGCCTAATACCATTGCCCTCATCTACAAGCCTAATAACTTTTGCCTATCCCACATGCACACCAGGGCAATTTTTCAAACAAATAGATTCATGGGCCTTAGCTATAGTTTATTTCCAAATCTACTTGATGAAATCACCCTGGACGACGGCAAATTTACTTAACCCCATGAATATCCCCTTTATTCAATATGTCAAATATTATCCCAAGATACCGGGGAAAGTAGATGCCTATATGATTGAACTTAACAAAAAAGATTCTGGTACTTATTTTAAAAATAATAATAATCCTGCCATGATCTTATTTAAATGTTTGCATTATGATTCAAGAAGGGCGATTTTGGGATTATTAAATCCGAAACCAGAACTACGATTGACTGCTCTGGATTTATTGGAGACGAAATGGTTGATGGAAGTATATGCAAATCCCAAGGACTTAATTAAGTTGATAAAGAAATGATTCTTTTTTTTTTTAGATATGAGAGTTTATGATTTTTTATATGTTTGACTTTATGTATATTTTATGAGAGAGAATAAATTATTATTATATAGAAATGTTATAAGCTACGTCAGTTTTTTAGCGAAATTTTAATTATTTTAAAGAACCTTCCCCCTTTTCCTATTCATTGAATATATTCACTAAGATATTTCAATGAATCAACTTCCCCTAGACCCCGATACAAATTATTCAATCTATCTCGATACTCTTCATCGCAAACAATCAGAACATGATTAAACCAACTCTCATCAGTCTGAACTTCCACATCACACGTCTTGACCATTTTTGGTTGTGGAAGGTGTATTTTCGGTTGTCGTTTCACGTTGTTGTTGTTCGATAAATATGCAATTGAAGCTGATGCTTGATGCTTCTGTTTAGTCATTTCATTGTCGTATCTTGCAAATGGTGATGTTGCAATTGATGATGATGTCGTTGAAGTTGTGGTTGGTCTTGCTTTCTTGGACATGTTTCTTGAAGTCGGTAAAGTGATGGATCGCTATATAATTATAAGTAAAAATCAATAAAGATTTTTGAAAAATGAAGTGGGATCTAAAATTTTAAAGCAACCAGCAAAAAATAAAATTTGCAGCTTTAACATGTTAAAATTATATTTTTGCAACTTACCAGATCCGTTTTACACCTTACATTAACCCTTTGACTACTAATAACAAGTAACAACCTCTTAATTAAATAACATAATACTGAAAGTCTTATATATATATATAATCATAAATACAGAGAATAAATTAAAATTGAAAATAATACAGAAAAAGTTAATCCATTAAACAAAAAAAAATAACGTCAACTTTAAAAAAAAACAATATGAAATCACAAGTTTCAAAAAAACAATGTTTCTCTTCTTATGTGAACTATGACGTTACCACCACCCATTGAAAAGAACACACATTTAAACAGGAAATGATAACAATAATACTTTAATAATAACAATAGAAAACTGAAAAAAAAAAAAACATAAAATAATAAAACGATATGCACGCATAATTCGGCAGGAGGTTTTAAGACTTATGATAACTCAGGTATCCATAATTTCCAACACCAACTTGTCCTCCTCCTGCACTTCCACTTCCCGAGCCCCCACTCTGGCCAACACCACCACTTCCAACAATACCACCTCCTCGTCCTCTAACACCACTCCCGGGTCCTCTAACACCCAAAGGATTCTTTGAAAAACTCAACCTAATCCCTCCTTTCCCATTAGTTCCACCAGCCCTAGGTAATGCACGGCCATACAATTCAGCCAATGCTCTAGTAGCATGTGCCACATCTTCAAACTCGACAAAACACATTGGTCCATGTCCTCCACCACCACCATGAGTACTGGAACTTGTTGTGCTACCTGTGGTTGATGTAGTTGATTTATTTCGGAATGATAATCTCCTAAATCCCTTTTGTGGTGAGAATAATGCACGTAATTCAGCTTCTGTGGCATCTGGGGGTAAATTTCCAACGTATAAGGTATTACATGGTGGGTTCTGATCGGCTGGATTAGCTGGTGGTGGCACACGTGCGAGAAGCGATAAATCGGGTACATCTTTACTGGTCAAGACTTTATTCTGATTAGGTGGACTTGCTGATGTAGATGATGTGGCAGAAGGTTGAGCTGAAGAGGTTTGTGGTTGTGGCTGTGAGGATGATGCTGGAGGGGGTGGTCCACGAGCAAGTTTTTGGGCAATTGTAAGTGGTGCCTGCTGCTCCTCATGGGGTTTCTTCGTTTCTTGTTGTTGTGGCTGTTGTGGTCTGACATTTGAAGTAGCTGGGTTGACTGTACCGACAGAACCAGCACCCTGTAATCCAACCTTGAAAGGTGGTTGTCCCCCAGGTGGAGGTGGATTCTGGGATCCTATCAAATTTCCAAGTCCGGGAGTAGTTGAAGCAGCACCAGCAGTAGTTCCGCTACCAACAGGTGCAGCAGAACTCGTATTCACTGGATTAAAGAATGATCCAGAGGAGGTCCTTCTATTCTCCCCGGGAGAAAGTACACTACCGTCACCGGTTGCTGCAGATACAGGTATATTGCTGGTTCCAATCATGCCACTTCCATTCATATTCCAATCTAATCCAGTTCCACTTGGAGGATTCACTCCTGGAGTCTGAGGACCTGATGATATCATCCCACCTGCAGAACCGGAAGGAGGCACGATTGCTGCTGTTGAATTTGAATTTCCCCAGGTATCCCTTACTAAATTTTCATATTCTTGTGCATCACTTTGAGATTCCATTAATAATATAGATTTACCAGTGATATCACTCAAATCAATAGAACCTGGATGTCCCCCACCTGGTGTTGCAGCACCATGCTGCTGCTGTTGTTGTTGAGCTTCTTGGGAGAATGGATCGCCAAACACAAATCGAGATCTCTGATTTCCAACTGATTGTCTCTTTTGAAGTAAATCAAATGCACCTGTATCAGTATTTGTGACAGATCCATTACCTAATGATCCATTGGAAGGTTGATGATAAATCTGCGGTGGTGAAATTCCTGTTGGTGGTGCCATTGTAGGACCTATTGGTTGTTGAAACTGTTGTTGTTGTTGCTGCTGCTGCTGTTGCTGCTGTTGTTGTTGTTGTTGTGGTAGACCTGGTGCAGATGATGTGGATAAGCGCATATTCGCAAATGCAGCTGTTGTCGCATTGTGAGTTGTAGCGGTAAGTGCAGTAGGAGAATGCATTAATGTATTTGAATCGCATTCAACTTTAATTGGACGATATTCATTGCCAAAGATGTACTTTCCATCTAGCAATTTGGCAGTTGTTAGACATGCATTTGGATTCTTAAAATATGCAAATATTTGATAATCATTTATTTCAACACTTAAAAGTTCATCGATAACTAATGCAAATATTAATGTTGCTTCTCTAATTGACAAATCGGTTGGCAAATTGGATATTTTAAGAATACTGTGTGCTTGCTGTAAATTAGGAGGGGCAAATGTTGATGTATTTAATAACATTCCTTGAGGGGCTGTAGAGTGATGATGATGTTGTTGTTGCTGCTGCTGCTGAGATGGTATTATAGGTCCTTGCAGAAGTTGCTGTTGAATTTGTTGCTGATGTTGTTGCAACTGTGAAGGTAGCTGTTGTTGTAATTGTTGTTGTAATTGTTGTAGATGTTGTGAGCTTCCTTGTATTTGGGATAATGGTATACTGTTAGTGGTTGTAGTTATTGGTGCAGAACTTGATGTTGTTGGTGTAGCTGTTGTGGTTGACGATGAGGATGCATAGTTGTGCTGCTGATGTTGCTGTTGCTGATGAAGAAAATGATGTTGTTGCTGTTGTTGCTGGTACTGATTTTCTGAACTCATTATTGATGCGAATGAAATGATTATTGAAAATGACGTGAGTTGTTATTTTTTTATACAGTAAATGGATAAATTAAATAATAATAATAATAATAATACACTTGGGTTATGAGGGTTTAGTAGTTGTTAGTGGTTGGTATGCAAATAATGTGCTTAGTTGTCTCTGTTTAACGAGCAATCTCTAAAATATGACGATGAAGGCAAAACAATTGCTTGTTTTGGTTTTTGGTTTTTTTTTTTGTTTATTTCTGTCGCTTTTTTTGTAGTTGCTTGTGTTTTGTTGGTTGTGTTGTATGTAGGTTGGTTGTTGTTTGATGACAGTTACTTATTGATTGCTTGATTGGTCTGATTTATTGATGGATTCCGGTATTACTTTGTCTGTTATGCTTATGGTTGTTTAAAAAAAAAATGAGTTAGAAAAAAAAAAACAGTCAGACAAAAAAAAAATATAAAACAAACGCAACGTGAATTTTTTTTTATCTTTTTTTTTTATTTTAAAAAAAATTTTTTTCCATTGTTGGTTTTTTTTTTTTATTTATTTGAGCTGGCTTATTTTGTTTTTGGACTTAAAATTTCCACAAATTAATAAACTGAAAAATTTAATTATCAAATGGTAAGGCTATTTCGAAGTTATTCTTGTTCTTTTAATTTTTATTTTGGTGGTGATTATTAAACTTACACTTGAAGTAGAATGAAGGGAAGGTAAAGGCAAATAGAGAAAGCACTTTGCAGTTCAATTTGAGCAAGTAATTAAAGTTTTTAACTTTAAATTAAATTATTAATAAAAAACAAAAAAAACTTTTTTTTTGTGTCTCTTTGCACGCATTTTTATTTTTTCTACTACAGATAAAAAAAAGGTCACATAAAAAATATTTTGAGTTTCCATACTTTAGAGAAAATCTCATAAAAAATAATTGTTAAGCGATTGAATTTTTACTTCAGACATTTTTTAAACTTAACATAACCGAGAGCAGGAACAAAAAAAAACTATAGACGGGGAGATTATTTTACGACAAATCTTTTTAAAGTTAATTGTCAACATTAGTTTTCAACATTTTGAAGATTAACGACAAAAACGCGTAATAAACTAAGCTAATATTCAAGATATTTAATTAGCAATCCGATTAGTGAAAAATGGAGAGCCTATCAGAATAATTTGTTTTTGAAGATTTCCTTTTTTTTAACATGCTGGCTAAAAAAAATGAAACAAAAACAATTAAACGAAGCAAATAATGCAAAGACGATCAAAGCCGCGTGAAAAAAAGACACGTAATGCTAAAAAGATGTCTAAATCGAACGTGTCAATCTGCATCCCTTTATGTCTCAGATTGACTTTTTCTAAACCAAATCAAGTATCAATCAATGATAACTTAACCAAGGGAACATTTACCGACTGTTTGTAAAATTTAGGCAAGAAACAATACTTTACAAGGTTAAATTCAAAATTTTGCCATTCTTTTGCTCATTCATCCTTCTCTTTTTGAATTAAATATTCTTGGTAGATAGAAATGAAAAGTTTTTCTTGGGGGGATCTGGTCGCTTTTGTCTTTCTATCAAGATTTTCTTGAGTTCTAAGATTTGTTAATTTCTATTGGGTACCCTTTCTAAGAAAACATATAAGATTATTTAATTAGAAATAATTTTATAAGGGTAGCGAAATTTTTGACATAGAATTTGTGAACATGGCAACACAATTTTACCCTTGTCATTGATTGCAAAAGTGGTGGGGGTTTTTTTTTATCCTCGTAAAAAAAATTTGAGATGAAATTTAACATGATTCAACTTATCGGCATAGGTAACATACTTCCAACCTTCAAATAGGCTGGGTGGAAGGTAAATTTTGATTTAATTTCGATACGTAATAGAAGTATTTATTGTGGGACTACATCTTTACTTTTTATTGTGGGTTCTGTTTGAGAAATCTTCAAACGATGCTTTTCTATCAGATAAAATTTCAACCAAAATTCAACAAGAAATTCTATCAATTCATACACACATAAGCTTATAAACAACTTTTTCTAGAGAAACAAACACACCCTTAACAAATAATTTACGATTTCTATTACTTGAATGTTATGATTAACTCCTGCATATCTAAGCTAGAGTAATCTCGATCAACTTATCAAACAGTACCTCTACAGTTTAAAATGACTCTGATAATAGCAAGTATTACATAATGTTTCCATAATTAACTAACACACTGTTACATGTGACTTCATTTTGTTTAATTGCTTTATTTTCACCTTGGTCCCACCTGTGTTTCAAAAGTCTTTACTTCATACATGGTTCACTCTCAATATCGAGCACTTATTAAACAAGGGGGATGTAAAGAAAAATTCTGTCAATCATCTCTGTAAACTACATTCATTAAGTTTGAGTTCAATCATTGTAGAATCCAAACTTCAATTTTCAAGCGTTGACATTTAGCTTCACTCACTTTATGATTCAATGAATACATCACTCTCCCACCCCCCTTGGATGTTGATTACCAGAATCCATTGTTCTCTCTCTCGTCATTTATTCATTTATCTGGCACTTGTTACTGTACCTATTAATACTTACTGTCCCCTCCCTCGCATCTAATAAGCTTAGAATAGTTTGATATCTTTTTTTTTTGTTGTTGTTGAAACCTCATTTCTTGTTCCTTTGCTAGCTCTGACGTATTCCCTCACACAAATCAAATTGGCATAGAAAAAAGGTTTTGTTGATCAAAAAATTCTATAAAAATTCACCAACATTAGCTTCCACCTCTTTGTTTAATTAACTAATCAAATTATCCATAAAGAACAACATCTCAGTATCTACACATACACAGAATGAGTGAAGATATACTAGATAAACAATCTTATATAAACAATGCAAGTTTACATTACCTTCTCCAAGAATTGGTGCCCATGACAATTAGAGTGACTCAACAATTACAAGAATCACCATCCAAACATCTAGATAGCTCAGATGATAGTGCTCCCCAAACTCAATTAGATCAACCTCTCTCAACTATTTCTCGAGATTTCCCGGGCACAACCACAATATTGGACCACCCCCAGCTCCATCAAGATGAAACCACAATCAGAATCGAGAATTATGGATATCAAATTGGATTAAAGATTTCGAATGTTTTACTCTATAAAACAACCACTTCTTCACTGAAGTTAATGGTTGATATATTAGATATAATGAAATTTGTCTGTCGTGATGTTTGGAAATGCATGTATAATAAACAAATGGACAATTTAAGAACCAATCATAGAGGGACATTTGTTTTGGTGGATAATAATTATCGATTTATTAATCAATTAAATAGTCCCAAGGGTATGCAAGATACTTTAAATAAACTGAAAGTATATTTGTGGTTCCCATGTGGTGTTATTAGGGGAATATTAGCTAGTTTTGGAATTGATGCCAATGTATCGGCAGAAATTACCCAATTTCCTTCTGTTACATTTAATATTCATACTACAATTAATAATTAAAGAAGAGTATGTGCTATTACATCGATATATATAGATATATAAGCAAACAAGAATACAGCCAAACCTGCTTTACATAGTTTTATTCCAACGTCTTCATCATGCAATGAAAATTGCGCCCCAGCGGAATTTTTTTTCTTCTTTTATCAAATTTAATCAAACAGTCCATCTTTCTTTTCTCTCTAAAACTAAACTGAAAAAGTGACAAAAATGTCAGACAATCACCAACATATTCCTCCTCGAGTTCTTAGAATTAAAAGAAAAAGATACCAAGATCCTTTACAAGCATTAATCTTGGAAGATACAAGGGTGGCTAAACGATCAAAACCATCATCACCAAAATTAACCCCGGTATCATCAGCAACCACAATACCTGCCACCAGTAAACAACCACAAACCACCCCACTTGCATCCTCAGACCAACTGACACCGTCTAATTATGTTTTTAAACTAGCTAGAACTGACAATTCCTCCAATGTCGACACAAAAGATGAAAATATCATCAGTACTATTCTTGCTGAATCCCAATCCCCACTCGACCAAGTAGTTGTAGACATCCCAAATAAGAGCTCGTCCCAAGTGACCACTGTAACTTCCCCAAGTCGTCGTATAGCAACCTCACGAACCCCAAAGAAATTTATCATCCCTCGAAACCAAACTGAAGAAGACATAGTCATTCCGCATGAACTCTCCGATATGTTAGACTCCTTTCTCATCTCGTCCACTTCCATTGCCACCCCTTCCTCCCGTAAGAAACGAGGCCACCACCCATCCCACGAAGATGATCAAGAACAAATTCCCACAGTTAATTCAGAAGATGACGAGTACGTATATGACGTCTATCATCTCACCCCACTCACCACTGCCAACCACCCTCAATCTCAAATTGGCTATATCCGATTCTTCGATGACGAGTATGACTCTATTAATAACCCCGACGGAACATTATTGATGAATAACGACGATGAACCTGACTCGGCAGCGGACTTGGGTACTGATGACCAAGACTCAAATGCCGAATCGTTTTATCAGAATGATTACCCCTCGGATGAGGATGCTGGAGTATATAGTGACACCAATGCTGAAATTGAACATGGAGATGATGACGGATATATTGTGCATGAAGGTATTGGCTTGAAAGAGGATGAATATTTTGAATATGATGAGGTTGAGGGTTTTCAATTAGATAATAATGAAGAGGGGTACGAAGAAGATGAGTATGGGGATTATGATGAATATCAAGATGAAGGAGAGAATGGAACTTATAGCCGGAATATATTCTTTAAGAGTGATGAATCCGACCCGATGGCGATGTATCGTGATAAAATCTTTGGGAAATTGGAAAAAATGATTAACGAATCTGAATAAACATTTATATACAAGGCAAAGTTTTTTTTCCCCTATAAAAATACACATTCGTCATGCAAAGAAGAATTTACTATCCCTAACTTTTGTAATATCCAAATTCCCCTTCTTTGGAACATTTAATAGCTTGACTGGAACAAATACAGGTACAAGTCTCAATCCTTTTGGTCTCTCAAATCTCCCAGTAGGAACATCACTATACACTTCATATTTTGTACCTCTTGATGGAAAATACAATATTGGATCATATTTCTTCAATAAGTGACTAATCTCACTTTCCTCTCGAGCTTCACTCAATTCCTTCAACTCTTTATACAAATATTCTTTCTTTTTCATCCCCTTCCGAAGCTCTTTCAACTCTTCAAATAACTCCTTATTGGTATTCATATCAAAATAAACAAGCTGTGCCCCATTTCTACACACCGCCTCCAATGACTGTTTCATCTCTTGCAACAAATCAATGTTATATAACCTCACAAACTCTTCCCTTATCAATTTAGACATTTTGCCTACCTGATTGGGATATGTCCAGAACGCATCATGAACTGAAGCAAATGTAACTCCAGCATGCGAACATGCATTACAGGTCAAATGCATATGCGTTGCATCCAAGGAATGAATATAATTCGGTGCTATAGATATTCGCGATTTCCGTTTCCCAATTGGACTGATTGCATGTAAATTTTCAAATGTATTGCCAAAAACTGGACGAGTTTTCCGTAATGATCTATATAATTGAATAACGGGAAACTGTATCGGAGTGGTCCAAGTTATGGATTTAAAAGTAGGAGGTGGAGAATTCTTAAATATCTTGGCACGGGACTTGCTGAGGGCTCGGAGTATATAATCCACACTTTCAAGATCATAACTCTTCATTATTCTGTCAGAATTGTCAACCAACCAATCTTGGATTGTTTTTGCACTCACAAATAGATCGGCGATTGACGAAATGATTTGTTCAGAGAGGTACATTGAAACATATATTTTTTGATTTTTGAGCGTGGTTAACGTACTTTCATCATAAGACTTTTCACTCCATTTTACAGGATTCGATTGATCTTGAGTCAAGAGTTCACTAAGAACTTCGTGAATTTGTTGAGTGGCACCTCTATATGTGACTCCATAGACCGTAGTCATAACCGGGCGTTTGACAACCGACCGAGAAAGACTACCTAAGGCAGTTTGGGCAATTTTGGTACGTTCATCATCTAACAATCCCGATTTGAGGTCATTTTCAATCTTATTACGTACAATATTCATGATTTCAACATAAACATCTTTTCTAATTTCCAGAGGAAGTAAGTTCACCGCAGCTGCACCTACTTCATCTTTTCCCAATGCTGCATAGTGTTGTAATCCATTACATGACCCATCCTGAGTTACTGGAATTCGACATTCATAATCTTCAATTTTCCCACCTTGTTTTTTATATTCATACAATTTGGCAATCTCTTTACACAGCATCAACAACTGAAATGGATCATCACCTTTCATCCACCATTTCCGACCACCAAATGGATTTCTTGCAGAATCCAAAATGTTATCTATATTTTCATCCACAAACTCAACTGATCGCTCTAAATTAAATCCCTTATTCCCAAAATTGCCCGAAAGACCATATTTCAACCATTTATACCCATCTTTACCCAACTTCTCGGGTTTCCAAAACATCATCAAAGATCGTATAACATCCGAATTATATTGTGAAATTCGAGACCTGGCATAAGCTCTGCCTCTGAAATCCATAAAATAAGCGTGATAAAATACATCGCCATTGTTAGACCAAACTCGTGCAATCTGTAATTGTTGTTCCAAAGCAACTCTATCCCCAACGGCAGCAGCATATAACTTCCTATCGAAAAAATTCATGTTCTTGGGTCTAGGACTCACTGGTTTCGGAATACCCAACACGGGTTCTTCCAGAGCCATTACATGCTCGAATACAGCCAACATCTCTGGATTTATACACCAAGCAACCTTTCCCAATTGGTCAAGCGTTGAATACACAAAATCGAGATCTCCTTGTAAACTTGCTCGTTCGAGATACTTAGTGTAGATATCATCGTACATAGATACTAAGGGATCGTTAAGCGACAAATACCCCCCTTCATTTGGCGAGGTCCATGGTTTCGGAGGACATAGCATTGGAAGCTTGACTTTTCCATCAAAGTGAGATGCAATGAATGAAAAATCTTCAAGAAGAAGCGGGTGGGGTTCAATGGAGGGTGCTAAGCACTTGTCGTTGTCGATGAAAGGTCTATTGAATACTGCAAATGCTGGATATGAACTTGAAGTTTGTTCAGAGATTGAGGAAGTTGCGGATGTCAGTGTCGTGAATATCTCTGGTAGATTATCGAGTGATGTAAGCAAGGGGGCGTTTTCAAGGGAAAGAGTAACCTGGGCACACTTTAAAACGACATCAAGCAAAGCATTTGTTAGTGTATCTCGATGGTATTCTGATAGGGTACTAAATAGCACCTTTTGTTGTGCAAAAGGTATACCTGGAAAAACACAATTCTTGTTATATGCATCTCTCATTATAAAACGAAGATTGTGTACTGGAAATCTGTTTTCTTCAGAAAACAGACATTCTCCTATTATGGCTGATATCATAGTCCCAATTAAAGTTCTTGGAGAAACTATTTCCAAAAATGGTCTAAATTTACCAAAGATTATATCGATATCATTTTGAAGATTATTTTCTTCAAGAACTTTCGTGACGTAATTTGAACTTTCAGTAACCCATTGTTTAACCGTATGAGGTTGCATTATAAAAAATTTGAATCCAGCAGCAGTCTGTCTGTCAAAATTTCCAAGATTATTGGTAATACGGCGACTATATTCTTCAATATTAAGTTGCTTGATCCTGTTAAAATGAAGATAATCTTCCATGAACAATTGCTTATCTTTTTCGTTCAAGGTATCGTAATACTCAAATAGTCTCATCTTGTCAGGTACCTTTCCATTCCAAGTAAATTTATTATCTGTTATATATTTCCCCAAATTTTCAAACTCGATTGTATCAAATTCACCAACATAAGGTGCAATAGGAATATCACTTGCATTAACATTATCTAACTCATCTTGGCTTTCATCCTTTAATGGGTCATTTTCAAGTACAATCATCTTTCTCTTACAAATTTCTTTTAACGCTTGATACAAATAATCTTCTTTAACCTTAACTTCATTCACATTAATTTTGAAATCTTCCAATGTCTTCCACAAGTAATTTTGAATCAAGGGCCTTAAATTCCATGTGTTCCTGGAACTTCTTGCAATATGATAAGAATGTAATATACCTACTACAAACCCCATCCTAATTGTCTCTTGTCTACTCTCATCCCTAATTTTAACTTGATTATTTATTACCAGTTCCAAAACAACAGTATATTCTGATTGTGCTTTTTTGAGTAGAGCTAACGAGGCTACAGATTCGGTTCGAGTGTATAATGTTAATGCTAATTCAAGGCATTGAAAATATGTTGATAAATGATATTGAATACCCCGATTTGTCAATGACAAGAGACTTTTGTTAAAAACTTTGTTTAATTTGGTGAGGGAGCCATATATACCTGGAATATCATACCTACGTAGGCATGTCATGAACTCGTTAACTTCTGGTTGATAATCTGAAGGTGGCCGTGTCTCCACGACATCTTTATTGATTTCAAATACAGACAATTCTTCTACCGGAGGTAGGTGTGGGCCAAGTTTTGGTGATGGTGAAGAGCTAACCACATTATGTGAAAGCAATGAAGATGATGATAGGTGGCGATTTTGAGGAATGCTATAGTCGCTATATCTAGTTAAATAACAAAATCGTATTCTGGTTAAGTATGGTGACAATCGTCTTTTCATTGTACATCACTTGGTAATGTATTTGTAAAGGTCTCTTAAAATTCATCGAGTGTTAAATTTACATACCTCGATGAGAAAAAGTTATTACGAATAAAAAACACCGCGCTTAACAAAATTTCTTTATCGAAAAAGTTTTTTTATTTCACTTTTCCATTAACATCACTTTATCATTCTTTATTATTCCAAATAATATCAAAAACTTTACTTTGAAACAAGTGAAAAGCAACATGCAAATAGCATCCAACCTAGCAAAGCAATCAATTCGTCACCTTTCAGACAAAGCAACTAGATTTGTTCCAAAGGCAGGTGTATACCCCAAGGGATTTGTTGCTGGTGGTATTCATTGTGGGGTTAAAAAAGATGGAAAGTCTCTCGATTTAGCATTATTACAAAACACTTTTGGTAAAGAAGCTTCAGCTGCTGCTGTATTCACCACTAATAAATTCAAAGCTGCCCCTGTTCAAGTATCTTGTAAAATCTTAAAAGAAAAGAAAGGAATGGGAATCAACTCAATTATTGTTAATAGTGGTAACGCTAATGCTGTAACTGGTGTTCAAGGTATGAAAGATGCCGAAGATATGGTTATTGTAACTGATTCAGTATTGGAAAATAAACATAATTCTACATTAGTAATGTCAACTGGAGTGATTGGAAATAATTTACCTATTGATAACATTTTATCAGGTATTCCAAAACTAGCTTTAAATAACTTGGGTAATACTCATGATCATTGGATTAAATGTGCCACGGCAATTTGTACTACTGATACATTTCCTAAATTAGTCACTAAAAGATTCCAAATTGATAATGATACTTATACATTAGCTGGATTATGTAAAGGTGCAGGAATGATTTGTCCCAATATGGCGACGCTTTTAGGATTCTTTGTCACTGACGCACCAGTTTCTCCTCAAGCATTACAACAAATCTTAAAGTATGCAGTTGATAGATCTTTTAATAGCATAACCGTTGATGGTGATATGTCCACCAATGATACAATTGTTGCTATGGCAAATGGTGCCGCAGGTGGAGAATTAATTGAAAGTAATTCCTCCTCAGCAGAAAGATATGCTAAATTACAACATGAAATTACTGATTTCGCACAACAATTGGCACAATTGGTGGTCAGAGATGGAGAAGGAGCTACCAAGTTCATCACCATCAAAGTCAAGGACGCTTTGAGTTATAAGGATGCCAAACAAATTGCCTCGACTGTGTCTAATTCTTCGCTTTTCAAAACAGCAATGTATGGTAAAGATGCCAACTGGGGTCGTATTTTATGTGCAATTGGTTATTCAGAGGTGTCTCAACCAAATTCTGTTATCCCTGAAAGAACTAGCGTCAAATTTGTGCCAGTTGATGGTAGTGAACATTTGAATTTGTTAGTAAATGGTGAACCAGAAAAAGTTGATGAAGAAAGAGCTTCAGAAATTTTACAAGCAGAAGATCTTGTTATTGAAATTGATTTAGGTACTGGTGCTGGTCAAGAGGCTACCTTCTGGACTTGCGATTTATCTCATGAATATATTACAATTAATGGAGATTATAGATCCTGAGATGAGTAACTTTTATTGAACTGAAGAAGTTTTGAAATATATAAACTATAAAATTATAAAGCCAACCCAGCAAATTAATGAATAGTTACTAGTAGATTTCCCAAAGTATACTCTAGCAACATCGAAGGAATCTCGTCATTTAACACTTTACCACTGATTCTTGTTCCGGTTGATGGTCAAACACCATCAACGGACTTTCCAAACTAGAAACAGTTGCATTTGGATTTGAAGTAAATGACTTAGTACTTCTAAGAAAGTTAGATAAATTCTCCTT
>JAKTZT010000066.1:13100-26089 GCA_030578955.1 Hemisphaericaspora insectamans | reverse complement strand
CACTGCATCCCACTTTTCTTACTTTTAGATCATACAAAGGTACAATTTTCACAGTTCCCAAAAATTCAAAGTTTTTTGTCATAAAATCATACAATATCCTCGATGTAAATGCTTCCTACACTAATAATATCTGGACATCCACTGAATTAGGCAATAGAAGATTAGACAAAGCCTATCAAGAATTAAAAGTGACTGGTAATCCTGATTATGATGGTAAGATCTTCTTATTTTACCTGGTAAATTCTCTGGGTAAATTTTGTGGAATTGCTGAAATGAAAGATTGTATAGATTTTACCAAAACAAGTGACATTTGGGTAGAACAATCAAGATGGAAAGGAATCTTCCCCGTAGAATGGTTATTAATTAAAGATGTTCCAAATAGATTTTTTCAACATTTAAAAGTCCCTTCAAATGAAAATAAACCAGTGACCAATTCAAGAGATACTCAAGAAATTCCTTTTGAAATTGGGATTTCCATGCTTAAAATAATTAGTTCATTCAGGACTAATGATTAGGTGTTGTTGTTTTTCTATATATATATAAATGAATGATTGTATAGTGTTTAAAGGTGATGGTTTTTCTTTTTTTTTTAGTGAATAAATTTCATCCCTCGTTAAAAAAAAATTGAACCCAAAGGGGAGAAACTGAAAAAAAAGTGGTTCCATTTTTTTTTTAATTTTCAAAATCTTTTCATACAGTAAACAAGTCAACTCTCTGCTCCCCCTACTCAATGATTTCGCAAATAACCAAATCTCCATTGGTAAGAAGAAGGGCATTGTGCTCTTTTCGTAACTTCTCTTCAACTGCTCAAAGGTTACAATCAGATTCAGAAACCAACCTGAGGGACCAACAAGCAAAAAAATACTACGGGGACGAGGTCACATATGGTGCATTATCTGAAGCCCAAAAAGCATTCCTTGATCGAGTCATTAGAGTGGACCAAGCAGGTGAATTAGGTGCCAATTACATCTACATGGGTCAGTATATTGTCCTTGCTAACAAATATCCCCATTTAAAACCAGTATTACAACATATGTGGGACCAAGAAATTCATCATCATAATACATTTAACGGACTCCAGACTCGTAAACGAGTCAGACCATCCTTGTTGACCCCCTTATGGAAAGTAGGTGCTGTTGGATTAGGAATGGGCTCAGCATTGATTAGTAAAGAAGCGGCAATGGCTTGTACTGTGGCAGTTGAGACTGTGATTGGTGGTCATTATAATCAACAATTGAGAGTGTTGATGAATCAATATAATGTTCCTATTTATGATAAAGAATCAGGAGAGGTTGTTGATCGAGAACAAGTTGAACCCATTGCTAGAAATTCTCCTGAATTGTCTCATATGTTGGAACAAATTAGTGAGTTTAGGGATGATGAGTTGCAACATTTGAATACTGCTATTGAGCATGATGCGGAGAAAGCTGTTCCTTACTTTTTATTGACTGAAGGTATTAAGTTGATTTGTAGAGGAGCAATTTGGACTGCTGAAAGAATCTAGAAAGAATATGAATTATGTATATATATAGAAGATAAACCTGTCTTTTTTTGTCTATGAATGTTAATGCTTGACTTTTTAATTATGATTTAAGAAATTATATGTTCTATTGCTACTTGAACGAAAGATGTACTTACTCTTGGATCCTTGCCTGTCTTTAAGTTTACATGTTACAGAAAAGTTGATTCACAACATTCAAATTGAAAATTGAAAATTGAAAATTTACGCACCAATTTTGAACAAACACACAAAAGAAAAAAAATCCAATTGTAAACAAATCGCTCTTCTCCCTTTATCAACAAATCTTATTAAATCAAATCTTACAACCACTACCAAGCAATGTCACGTTCAAGAACGCCGCAGTCGCGTAGAAATCTCAGTGCTGTTACACTGAAAGATCCATTTCCTCTATTAGGCACAAAAGAATTAAAAGATTGCCTTTGGTGTTGCGAGCTCGAAGTAACTGAAGAACAAATATCAAACCCTTCTAGTGCTAATATTTGTGACTTGTATGCACGAATATTAGATACATTCATGGCTATTGATGATATTGATGCCAGAGCTCGAAAATGGGCTATCCAGACACGTCAAAAACAGCAGAATTCCAATGGTCATATTAAAGAAGGAGAGGAAGAAGAAGGCTATTTAGAAAATTCCAATTCCACCCAAATTAAGACACTTCGACTTCGTTTGCTTACTCAATATTGTCACAAATTCTTTCTGATTTGTGGGTTTCTGGATTTTTCTGTTCTTGACTTGTATAAGCCTACCAGCCTAAGAACACAACGAATCCTAAGTGCAGTGGTTAATTATGCAAGATATAGAGAAAGTTTATTGGTGAATTATGAAGATATGGGGAAGAGATTAGAAGATAATATTAACGATGTTACATCTAGACGAGAAAGGATTGTTGAACTTTCGAATCGAGTTAATCAAAAGAAGAAACTTTTGGAATCTACAGGCACTACTTTAGAAAATATGTATGCATTTATATCCCAAATGGAACAAGATATCAAAACATTGAAAAATATAGAAGCGGATTATCTTGCGGCTCGTGATGTCAATAAACAAGAAAAAGAAAGACTTAAAGTTGTTGTCAAAGAAACTGAAGATATTCAAAGTAGAAAAGTTGAAGAATTAGAAGAATTAAAGTCCTTTTCGGGTGAAAACCTACAGAGATTGAATCTTGTCATAGAATCACTCCAAAAAGATCTAGAGCGTAAGCAAGTCAAATTTGCTGATTTGAAACAACAATGTCAGAATCTTACAAAGACATGGGATGCCCTGAAATCTTTGGAAGCTAAAATCAAGGATTCGCTTGGATTGGCTGCCGAAGTTGCAAAATTGGATAAACAGTATGAAGAAGAAATTAGTGGTGCTAGAACTCTTGAGACAAATTTATCTGAATTGCATCGGAAAATTGAAGAGGTTTCCCGATTATCGGAGAAAATTTCCAGGACGTTGGCGGAAGAAGAACAAAATCTTAAAGAAATCGAAAAACTGTCTGATGAAAAGGTTAAAGATCTGGAATCTAAACTTAAAGAGGTTCAAGAAAAATCTTTGCAAAAGCACCAACAAGCGCAAACAATTGAGCAGGAAGCAAAGGCTATTCACCAGACAATTTTGAATATTGAAGCTGAGATTTCCAAAGATGTGGCTCGTTTCCAAATTGAAAAGAAGAAAATAATAGCTGACTCCCAGAGAGTAGGTAATTCACTACTGTCGTTTATTCAAGTTGCAAATGACCGTTTGAAAGAAGCTCAAGAGAATGTCGCAAGCTGAATATGTTAATATAGCTAGGTTGATGATTTGATAATCGCATTTTGCTAATCATGTAGTATTATTTTGTAATTAATTATATAAAAGAGAGAAATAAATCAAATTTGATTCTATATCTAATTAACAACAGTTGATTCGTTTGAGGTTGTTTGACTTTCCTCTGTTTTTCCTTCTTGATCTTCATCTGTGGTCTTGATATTTTTGGTTTTGGGTATCTTCTTGTTAGTAGTAAATATCGCTGCTATAAAACAGACTACAGCCAATGCCAATCCTAAATAAAATACATTCTTGAAAGCCCTCATATACTGATCCAATACCTTTTCTCTGGTATCTGGAGGTAAATTATTTATCAACCTAGGGTTCGATATCAAGGCTTTGGCGGTATAATTACTTAATAACTGATGGGAAAGGGAATTTGAAGGCAAAGAATCTATTAAATCGTTGATATATGACGTCCCGGTGGTTTGAAACAACAATTGTGCTATATTGACCGAAACTGTAGCACCCACATTTCTTAAAAAATTGATGAAGATAGTGACTAGAATCAATGAACCAGGGATCGATTTGGGTGAAACCAACTGTGCTGCCAATAATGCGCTTTGGAACTGAAGGCCAACGGGGATACCACAAACTGCCAACACTCCGATTCGTACTCCAAGGGAGCTATTAGTGGACAATAATAGGAACAATCCTGTTCCTATGGGGGATAGAATTCCGGATATTAGCATAGTGACTTTGATGTTGTGGGTAAAATTAATTATAAAACTATTTGAAAATGATGAAATTGTCACGGAAATAACCAAAGGCAAAAGATATATCCCTGACTTTAAACTTGAGGCATTAAATATGACTTGAAAATAAAGGGCAAGATAAGTCAAATTTGATATAAAAAATGCAAAATTGAACATTCCACTAAGACATGCAGCTAACACCTGAGGACTGACTAGAAACTCTTTTAGTATTATAGGATGTTTTGAAAACTGGAAATTCCAAAGAATAAACGATGTCAATAATACACCTCCAATAGTAAACATGGAAATGATAGCACCTGATTTCCAAGGAAAATCAATGCCACCAAAAGTCAATGCAAGTAACACCAATACCAACCCAGATGATAACAAGAAAGTCCCGATGAAATCAATCTTTGCTAATTTCTGCTTCAAATTACCTTCTGGTTTGGGAGGATTAAATCCAAAGAACAAGATTACAAATGCAACTCCACCAATTGGCAAATTAATATAAAAACACCACCGCCATGAAATTTGAGTTAATGCTCCTCCGATCACTGGCCCTAAAACACTAGAAGTGGACCACACAACGGCAACAGCAGCAAACAGTAATGACCGCTTCGAGATTGGGACCGACTCAGTCAAGATCACCATCACCATTGCTTGGATCGCACCACCTCCTATACCTTGTATAACTCTACCTCCAATTAACATTCCCATAGAGTTGGAAAGTGCTGAGATCAATGAACCGGCCTCAAATATTAATATTCCTATCATCATGGTATTTTTACGTCCAAATGCAATTGATAATTTACCATATGAGGGTGAAAGACATGCCATTGGAAGCATAAATCCTGAAGTTAGCCAACCAATCTGGGCAAAGGAGTTGAATTGTTCACCAACAGTAGTCAAGATGGTAGAGACTATAGTTTGATCTAATGCTGCAAGGAATAATGTGACGACGCATGAGATTATAGTGAGGTATAATGGGATTCCATGAAGATATTGTTCATGAGCTTTGGTTCCATCTCCGGCATCGGCTTCTACGTATTGTGAGTATTGTGATATGTGAGATGTTGTGCGAATCATTTCTGCAAAGTCCTCTTCGGGGTCCGTTCGTGTTGTAGGCATTTCTGGTATTGAAGATGGCGGTGATAATGGTTCAGGTGAAGTCACCTCGTTTATTGATCGGTTTGACATGGCAGATGAATAGTGCTACTGTGGGGAATAATTTATAAAACGAGCGATAATATTCCTGTGCTAAATCTCTATGCCCATTTATATGAAATATCAGAATATTCCTCTCTAAAATGAAGAAATAAAACACAACCAGGGATTTGCCACTTTGTAATTCTAAGACTTTGTTTCAAGGGTTACGATGTTTAAATAGTCATGGAAACACCTAAAAAATTGCATAAGCAGCAATCAGGTGTCACATTAAACGACATTTAGAAATTGCGACATTTGTCGGATTAAAAACCGATAAGTCCGTGCTCATCTCGCATTACAGACTATTCATCTTTATTCGCCGTAATTTTTATTTTACTAAACAATTCCCTATATAAGAACAAAGTCTCTTTATCTCCTTCGGATACCCTAACCATTTAAATTCAATCTAAATCCAAATACCTAAAAACCCATTTATTCTCTCTCAAATATTGCAAACTTTAGTCATTTCGCACCCAATCTCTTTGTCACAACGAATCAGCATCTTTGATAACCTGCTTAAAGAAATCATAATTCTCAACCATCAATCCTGCCAACTTGGGACTTGACAAATATATACCAACTACACAATATCTCCCGCCTCGGTCATATAACCGCCTAGCCAAATCAAGTACTTTCTGACCATGCTTCTCACTGCTCAATTCCGGATTGCGTTCCAAATAAATGCATTTCAATTGGCTACAATTTCCAAAATCCCAACCTGAAACGTCGTACAAATCATTTGTGTTAAGTATTAGGGATAGGAGTGATTTTGGGAGTGATAGTGAATGGATTGAGTTGGAAAGATTATTACGTTCAAGGTTTATGTGTTTTAAATCTTGGAATTTAGAAAATGATCCTCGAATATCATGGAGGTTCATATTCATAAGTTCAAGTGATTCGAGGCTCGGTGGGAGGGAATCAAGATTGAATTGGGTAATGTTTCCTCCTTGAAGTGATAGCGCTTTCAAATGAGTTAATGTATTGAAGTGGAATTTTCCAAGAATGGATTCCGTAAAGTTACATCTAATCGAAAGAATTTCTAAATTCCTGGGAAGCGTATAAGCTCCTTCTGTCTCTAAAAGAACTACCCCTGAAAGAAATAGCTTGTTCAAAGTTGCTGGAAGTTTTAGGAAAAAGTTTTCGTCAGTTAGGATGATCTTGCTACCTCTTGCTTGATGGATTTCAAATGATTTTAAGAACTTAGGAAACGAAATGGTACTAGCATCAAATTTTACATTTCGGTTAACCCAAAGGTTTATATGCTTTACTTGGGACAAGTTAAAGTCTGCAGATGAGAAATGAAACTCTTTAGTTGAAATTTCACAATCTAATCGGTCGATTTCATTGCTCAAAACACATTTAGATAACTTATTTCCATGAAGATTTAAACTGTCAATTGCTGGCGGTAGTGAATACATTAAGGCATCAGTTGACGCAAAATTGTTATACAGCAAATCAAGCTTTTGTAAATATTTCAATTTTGGTAAGTTTGAATTGGCAAATGAGCTTAGGTAATTCTTGGAAACATCAACATAAAACAATTTAGAAGGAAACTTAAACCTATCCATAGTAGATATGTAGCAGTCCTTCAAAGTTAATTTGTATAACGAGTCTGGTAAATTCAAGCTAGAAACCAGCTCCATAAACCCTCCTATATTCTTAATAGATAATTCAATTAGATCGGGCAATTTGAATTGTGAGGCCATGATTGCAATAAAGGGTAAATTCTCAAGTTTCAAAATCTTTACTGATGAAGGCAATTTAAAATTGTAGCCAACCTTCAAATGATTTCTATAATATAATTGTGGAAATTCTTGACTAAGTCTTCCTAACATATCTTCCACGTTACCACTTTGGTAGCTATAGGTAATACCGTGTAAACTAGTTGGAAATTGGGTATTATTGAAGAAATTGTGGAAAACTGGACAGTCAATAACACTCAATTTCACGAGATTCATAAGTTTCTCCAATCCAAACAAATCCTCAACTTTTAAACTAGAGAGATATAATTCTCTAATCAGTAATGGTAACTTTATCTGATTAAATCTAGTAATTATATTTGATCTCACACTTCCGTGATATTCAAATTTGCATAATGAAGTAAGATATCTCAAATCAATCAGCGTAAAACAGCTGGGATGTTCATATATTACAAGCTCCTTCAAGAATACAGGAAACACAACTAATGAATCAGATATCGAACTTCTCATTCCGCATATTTCCAATGTTCGCAATTCTGGGGGCAATAATTGACATTGTGAAATATCCATGTTATTCACCCTAACAATTGGTAGATGTGAAGGACATAAGGATAACGACCTTCTTCCATTCTGACACCAAATATTCATCAGTTGTATAGTACTTGGTAATTGTAAATTATCTCCCCATTCGTGATATTGATTTAAAGAAACTGAACTGATTCTTAATCCCAATCTGAATGCTTTGCAGATATTGGATTGTAGACTATCCAAATGTTTCAGATAATCAGTTTTTATTTCAATAGAATTACAGCACCTTAATATATCTGGCAAATATTCATTCATTTCCAATAGATCACAAACATCATCAAATATGATTTTTGAGGGATAGTAGCCCTGCTTAACCCAGCTCATAAAATTATATACACCATTGAAAGCGATTCTGGTTCTGTTGTGGATTTCATAAGAATGATAGTGGTTATGCAAAGTTGAATGACCATAGTCTTTCGTGTGATTTGATGTTATATAAACCTCTGGGAATATCAATCTCGTGATATCCGGTAAATCAGTTAGCGTGATTAAATACTCAAGGGGAAGTAAATCAAAGATTTGTTTAAGTATATCAAATGGTAAACAAACTATAAAGTCGATAGAGCTCTTCATCTTGCCATCTTTCTCTGATTGTAAACAAATAAGAGATGGAGAAGAAGTACAGATCTTTAAATCGTGGATCTTTCGTGGTGTTCCTTATCGGGGTTTTTTAAGGAAAAATTGTTCTCCGCATTTTTTTCTACAAACTTAAGGGGGGTTTGTTTTTTGCATCACTTGATCACCACTTTCTAGTTTAACAATGGACTAAGAATAATTTCTTGGTTAACTTAAGTAAAACTTCATTTTAACCAATCAATAAACAAGCAGCCATTCCTTCTTTTTTCCCATGTACCAATGATCAAAATGTAACATCGTATTTTAATAACAAAACCAAATTGTCATATTTTCGTAACCCCCTTATTTGTTTTTAGTTTGTTTTTTTTTCTTTTGCACCCATCGAGCGCTTCCTACTTTATGTTCTCTTCCATAATGACGCACTTCAACTCCTATTCTATCAGAAATATCTATTAAATTAAAACGTACAAAACCTACTAATCTTTTATTATACATATGTACACTTTGTTCAATGACAACTGAACCTAAGCTCTCTTTGCTTTTTCTCGCTCAAATGTTTCTGCTTCTATTATACTGGAGGTCCCTTTTTAAGAAATTCCAAAAATGCCAACTCTCCTTCCTCTTCGTCTTCTTCGTCACCATGTTTCAGCTCATTTCCAATCAGAGAAGTCTTTGGATTTACTGGAGTCAAAGTATGTCCATGGCTTTTAGTTGAAAATCCTGATCCCTTTTTGTTGTTATTAGCACCAATAGCGGGCATACTGGCAACCAGGCCCTTTGTAGCCACGCCGCTTGGTCCATTCGAAGACATATTTGGTCTCAAATTCGGTCTTTTGGTCAATGGATCACTCAAATCTATAGATTTGGTTTTCGTTTTTGCTAATGGCTGAGTGGCTTTCACATTAGATTGAGCTCGATTATTAAATGAAAAAGTTCCCAATGTCGATGTATTCAAGAAATCATAGTCATTGTCATCATTTAATAAACTTGAAAAGTCGTGAATATTGGCTGGGAGAGTCCCATCATAGAATGCGCCAGCGCTACTATCGGGACTACTTTCTTCCAATAAATACTTCTCTGTAAAATTTGGTGGGAGTGGAACATTATGTTTTTGTGCAAGTTGTAAAACTGCTGGTTTTCTTGCCATTTGTTGATAAACATAAATACGTGCTTGTCTTTGCATTTCTTTTTTCTTCATTTCTTCTAAACGTTGTACAATATACTTCAGCTGGAATTGGGATATGTTTTCATCTGTTGGTAATTTATACAACGGGAATTTATATTTATTCAAATAAATTCTCCAAATACGATATGATTTCATATCAACTAAACCCGAAGTTGCACTGAAGGAATTCTTCGCAATCTTGGCACTAGTGGACATTGTATTTATTGTTTCACTTCCATCTACGTCATGTTCTTGATCCGGGTGAGGTACACTATGACCAGACCCATGTCTTGGATTATGAATATTGACAATAATATTATCAATGCGTTGCTTATGTTCCTTTTCAAAATTTTTCATAACTGTATATTTCCAAGGACGTTCACGATAGAAAAATACAAGGGAATCAACAAATCCATTGAATGGTTGCATGAATGCCCCCAATAAATTAATCCAGTATATGGGTCCGTATCTCTCTTCGTGGTTGATCTGAGTTATATGCAAGATAAATGGGAATAACCACACAAAGCAATATGCAAATGGATATACAAATATTGACTTCATTTGCTTTTGAATAATTCGTTGTCTTTTTCTAAAATTTGCTAGATTGGCTTGATGAAGATTTGGGTGTACATTGCCATCTTCTAGATTGGTGTTTTCGTGTTGTGAATGTCCTGTGGTCGTACTGCTGCTTGCATTTCTTGAGCCTCGATCGATACCACCAATTGGAATATGCTCACCGACATTTTCTGGGAAGATTAATGTTGGTGGTGCTTCTTCCATTATGGCTGAAGAGTTATCATCATCCAATTCATCTTCATCTTCAGAGTCGTCATTTTCTTGTTTTAGGTGGAGATTTGAACTGTTATGTTGTTTGTTGTGAGTATTCATTGTTGTGTCGGAAGTTTGAGTTTCAGGAATAACAAAATTTGGGAATAAATAATCTTTAATTGTACGTAAAAAGAACTTCAAGGAATTATACAAACTCGGCTTCTCATTGGCTAAATTAGGCCCAGTTTGTAATTTTGAAAAAACCCCACCTAATGTTTTAAACTCCCTAATAACATGGTAATAAATTAATCCATAAATGACAATAATAGCAATACCAATACAATATCTTGGAACCCAACTTAAAACCATTCTGTACCATAAAGGTCTTAAAGGCAAATAACACCAAACAACCAATGATGCATACCCAGTACCATTAACAAACGCAAGACTTGACAATATCAATGGTAAAAATATTGACAATGTATAAACATAAATTCTATATCTATAAAGACCACCTTCGACCCGATTAGTACCTTTGACTTTTGTATTCAACGATGGTTTAAATATGAGCAAATAAGTGTGGACAGCAAATGCCATAATTGCAACATCCGCTCCTTCAATAGCTGTGGCAGTGAAGAATCCAACTGCTTGACAAAATCGTTCATTATAATATGACATATTATGAGTTAACACTCTAGTTGGGTACAATAGCAAGATAATAGCCTTGACCAAATCAAAAAATAGCAAGAAAAAGATCAAATGATGACGAAACACTAATCTTTTAGGATCGATAGCGAATAAGAAATATATAGCAACTACACTAGTTGCTATTGATGCGCATGATGATGAAGTTGCAAGAACTCGTTGAACAAATACTTGCCGGGAAGTGAAGCTCTCTATTTGATTTTCTCCATTGCCATCTCGTTTTAGAATTGATGGGACGGTCGTCTGTATGAATGAAAGTAGGTATTGCAAAAATGTCTGTTGTTGCGGAGTTGGTGGTGGTGGTAATGACGACGAAACTGTGGTTGTTATATATGTATCTATTATTGCTGATGAAGGCTGGTGTGTTATTGAATGAAAATAATATAATGCCAATGTCACTGCCACTATTATAAATAGCAACACTGACATTATACGTAGTAGTATATGTCGCCGTATATTTGTAGCAATATTATTATGCAGATATTGGTAGTGATTCTGCTTATGTCGTGACATAGTCAGTCCCATGTCTTTAAAAAATAACTTATTGTTATGCTTCAAAAAGTTTCTGTGATTGAATTGGGGAGAAGGAGGTTGTGCTGTGAGTTGTAGATTTGGTTGAGAAAGTGAGATGATCGGTAGCGATTCGTATGTTGTATTAATCAGATTATCAATGTTACTATAAGTGAGATCAATATGATGTTATAGCCGCTGAATATGTGAAAAATGTAACCTTTGTCTGTGTTGTTGTAAAGTAAATTTTTATGTCAGTGTGTGTAGTTGAACAACCGCTGTCTGAACCAAAAAAAAAAAAGGTCAGACAAAAAATTAATATTTCAAAAAAAAAAACATTTTAGAGAGAAAAACTTGAGAGAGAAAAAAAAATTGTTTTTGATAGAACCAGACAGACAAATTTTATTTCATATTATTTTTTTTTATTTATTTTGCAATTCCCTCGCTCATTGTTCACACTTTCGGTGAATAGAGGGCTTAGAGCATTGAGTCTTTCAATTGTTTCTTAAACCAGCATTTTGAAAAAAAATATAGAAGATATGGAAGAGTAATATATCCCTCCTCATTGGTTTTCTGTGAATTCGTATTATCAAAATTGCATTGCTTAGAATAAAAATGTTAATGGCCCACCTTGTCAAAACTGATAATTAGTAATTTTTGCTAGCAACCTCCTCCCCCCTCCTTTTTCATTCTCTCCCTTATTTTTTGGTTGTTATTTCAAAAAAAAAAATGTGTGGTGACGCCTGATGACGCCTGATTCTTTAGTGTACGACATTCGACATATACGGCGAAAAATTGGTATGTTTGGTTCTACAATGTTCATCCACAACTACAACCCAGAATCACTTATATGGTAGTTAATTTCATTAGCTAGTCACCGCCTCTCATTGCTATAATTTTACTTTTTTAATAGCTTAGTACATGAATTTTATATATTCTGAATCGCTTAAAATCTTCATCACTTTTGTTAGAGAACTTAGAGAGAATTGGGAAGTTGGTGTTTAAAAAAATAGACAGGTCTTACATGATTAGAACACAAAAAGTTTTTGAAAGTAAATTTCGAAAAAGTATATAAAATATTATAAATTTATTTACCCAAACAATCGAAAAAGCAAAAATATTATATAAGGGCATAATCTTAACTAATTGAAAACTAAAAGCACAAGGTATTTTTTTTTTTGACAATTGAATGTCGATTTCTAAATAAAGAGAGAAATTGGAATCATCATACCTAAGATGGTTATTAAAGTTGTAGCATAGATCTTTCCTACACCACCAGTGTATTGTTGTTCAATGTATGGAGCATCTTCTTGGGTATCAAGAATGCCAGCGGCACCTTCTGGAGCAATAGCGAGACCATCTAATGGAACAGTCACAGCACCAGGTTGACCAGCCACAACACCAGGTTGTTCTTCTGGAGCAACGGCTTCAGGACCAGCAGTTTCTTCAACAATAAAGACTGTTTCAACTGTAGTAGTAGTATAAGTGGTGGTGACCTCCTCGACGGTTTCTTGACAAATGTTTTCTTCACACTTGGTGACAGTCAATAATAAAGTAGCAACGGCCGTCTTTTCAACTATAGGACAGTAAGTTTCAATAACAGTCTTAACAATGGTGGTTTGGACATTACAAATGGTTTCTTCGTCACATTGAGTAATAGTTATAGTTTCTTCGGTCTCGATGGTAACAAGTTGGGAAAGAGTAGTAGTCTCCTCTTCTGCTTCTTCACCAGCATCTGTTGGAATTTCTTCTTCTCCAGC
>JAKTZT010000066.1:0-10818 GCA_030578955.1 Hemisphaericaspora insectamans | reverse complement strand
AAATATTTATATAACACTATCAAGGCAAATAGGCCACATGGCCCTTAGAAAAAAGAGAAATTGGAATCATCATTCCAACTATAGAAATAAAGATTTCAATACAAGGCTTTCCAATCCCACCAGCGAACAGTTGTTCTATTGATGGAATTGGTTGGGTAACCACTGATTCAGTAGCAACTGTTGCAACTAAAGTAGAAGTTAATGTAGTTGTAATTTTGTCAATTATTTCGTTGGAAATAATCTCTTCATAAGTCATGACACTCCATGCTAAAGAATCCTCTGCAATAATACATTCAGTTTCAATAACAGTCGTGAGGACGGTAGTGTAAATTCTACAGATGGTTTCTTCTTCGCATTGAGTAATAGTTTGCGTAATGTTTGTAATTTCTGTTCTTGTTATTTGTTCGGTGCTGGGAGCTGTACTTGGGCAATCTTTTATGAATTCAACAACAACTCAGACCACATAACAAGCTGCATAGGCATTGGAGGACACAGTTCCGTCATCACATGCAGGATATATCACGCCAATCCAAACGAGATAAATGGGGATGGAAGTGTAATTGAACTCCCTGGTTAGAGCACCCTCTATTGGCATCTCTGCAACTATTAATTCCTTCCATTGGCAAGTTGGTGCAATTCTAATAAAGAAACCGCCAGCACCAAGATATCCACTAACAACAAATTTCTACTGTCGACTTTTTGGGGTCGCCTGTTTCTAACGATAGCTTGGTACTGTTGGTGAGGGATGGTGAATTGGATACTTGGGTGCCATTAGTTAATGAATCTTTGCATCTTGTTGTTCCTGATGTTGTAGTTTCTCTCTGCTTCTGTTGTTGTTCTTCTTCCATTGAATAATCCACGGATTTTCATCTACACCAATTATTGTCCCGGTTCTATCAATAACAAAAGCAGTTAAGACTGGGCATCCCTCACCTTCGACATTGGAAATAGTGAATGGTTCAGCATCTCCACAATAATATAGGCTACTTTTAAATGTAATCAATCCCGACTCGTATGAGAACCACGTAATCAACCCCCTGAAGAGCCATCTAATGCATTTAAAGAAGTTTCACCATTAGCAACTCAAACAATTAAATGCTTTCCAAGGTCCATTGGCCTGTTTGTAGATCTAATTCAAAGTATTCCCCGACACTTGTTTGAAAAACCTACAGATCAACTCCGTATGCAAGATAAAAGTCAACAGTGTTGGGTAGCAGAATCTTCAGGGTCTGGTAATTCAATTGGGACATTCAAGCTACTGGCATGCGTAGAAGGAACGATACTAGTTAACACTAATAAGGGTTCCATTTTACCTGAAAACTAAAAGCGAATGTATTTCTTTGAATTAATGTAAGATAAAATAAATAATATGAACTTTTCAATAGACGTTAGGGAGAGGATTAATCATAATATATACTAGGAGAAGTAGTTAACAAGCCAGAAGTATCGGTTACGAAGAAACGGGTATTGGTATAAATGAAGTACCATTGGTCGCCTTACCTGGATCCACATTGTGGTAAAGTATTATTTTGCAGCCAATTGCAATATCATGCTCGACTCTTCCTCGGGTTTTACAGAAACTTATGTAACTAGTTTTTCTCTAGCATATTTTGACCTGAGAAACTGTGATATGCCAAGCATAGAACTGAATGCAACCCCAAATTATCTTGGGTTGCAAAAGTTTAATTTCGCATAAACAGTAGCAAAACCTCGCTTATTATTTTCCGAAAACGAATTAAATCCAATCAACGGCGGTTTTAAACTAAAAGTACTCTAATAATACTGTTCTAGATTATTTGAAAACGTATATATACGGATAATGTCATTGAAATGTGATGCTACACTGGAGTAATGTGAATCATAAAATAAAAGCGGGGTTATGCCAGTACTGCTAGGTTAGCCCATGAGGTGGTTTGAATTTTATTCATAATTGGCTCAGAATATTATACTGGGAGATCTTCTGTGCTGGAATATGCATATAGTTTATTGTCTTGGCAATAGTGTTGATTCTCTGATTGTAGGTTTTGACAAGTTGCATTTTTCAATTATTCTGTTACCTAGCATAATTCGGTTCCCTGGTAACCATCATGTGTTATATATTCCTCTTTGCGGTAGTTGGCAAGTGGCATTGACGAGATTCCACGCATCACGGAGGTAATCAATTGCATTTTAACGAAATAAACTTTCTCAAGAGATAATTAAAGAAAAGTTTGATAAACAAGAAAAATTTACCAAGCTCTGGAATAAAGTTTGAACTCGTCCAGAAAAAAATTCTAGGTGAGATTTTCAACCAGCATCATGTAGTAAATGTCAATAGCTGAGTTCAACGCCAGCTATCCTTCAAGAAGAACTCTTGAATTGAGGAAACCAGAAAGTTATTTTTTTAGAACATCGAATGTAGTTGGCATTTCATTCATGCTTTTTCAATTATACATGAACTTGCCTTTGCGAACATACCATTCTCCCTTTCTCAATCAAAATGGAAAACCAACAATTGATATTGGATGAGGGATCTTTGTAGGTCAAGAAACTCCCCTGTTAACACTGCCTGCTGATTTGAACTGCGTAATTGATGTCCAATTTTTCTTCGATGTAATATTAAACATGCTGGTGATAAGTTCCACAAGGAGGATTGTAACAACACGGTAGGAACTAAGCGGTTGTTCTCCATTTGGCCATGACAAGAAAACCATAATCCCATCGGGTTCCTTACTATTCTAAACCAGTGTGAGTTGTGGTAGCTTGTCTACCGTTTCTTGGCTCTGAGGAAATGTTGAAAAAAGTAATTGTGTATTTCTTGTCGAACTTGTGTTTGTTGTTGTTTTTTGGTAGCAAAGCTACGCGGACTAAAAGGTAGCAGGTGGTGATAGAGTGCTGCACTCAGTAGAACTTATGAATGTGGACAGGTAGTAATGTGGCTGATATTCTTAGATGGGGGAGTGGAGATGCTCGGCATCATTTTTGATTCTTTAAAAAATCCATTTCGTGCCCCTATTAGCTGCTTCACATATAAGTTACACCTCTGTAAACAGCATCAACATTAGAGTGTAGGAACTAGTCCAAGTATACTTTTTGCACCATCAAGTGCCGAGTTTATGGGGATGAGATCAACAAAAAATCTTGGAAAAAAAACCAATCGAGTTTCAAATCATCCCAAAATTGGAGAGTTTTCACGAGTCGCTGCTCTAAACTGCTTTAATTGTTGATTTGTTGCAATTTATTAAAGAAATTGGTAGAAATCACATGTTATCGTTACCTCCCAATATTAATCGTGTCAACACGGTTGACGATTTGGTAAAAACAATTTATCCATCTGAATCCTTTGAAAATGTGGTAAATCCATCTGAATATTATTGCAGCTTTTTTTCAGATAGGGCCATCATATGTACGCTTTATGACGATGTCAGACGTATCAATGAAATTATATTGAAAATGTTACCTGGGGAATCAAAGACTTACTACTCAGCTAATGATGTTAAGGGGTTTGCTCAAGGTGAGTATCTTCCACAAGATTTCCTACTTGGCTTTGAGCACTCATCTCTTCCCCTTGGGATATTGGAACTAAAGCAATTCGCTCCGGTTATATTACTTAGTGATTTGAATCCTTCCGTTGGATTAATCACTGGTACAAGACTTGTCATTTTAAAATTAGGTCGATACGTTATCCTAGCACAAATAATTTCTGGTCCGTTTGCTGGCACATCACAATTGATTCCAAAGATTAATATAACTTTTGACGATGATGAGTTTCCTCTAGTAAGGCGTCAATTTCCCCTCAGATTAGCTTTTGGGCTCCTTACGAATGAATCACGGTGTCAATCCCTAAACTCTATCGGTTTGGATTTTAGTCATACTTTTACACAACATGAGTTGGACATTGTCCTCTCAGAAGTCACAAAGGTTTCTGATATCCATGCCTACCTTCTTTCGAGGTAACTGAACTAACAATTAGTTTATTCTATCGAACATTTTAAGACCAAAGTTTACAATTAATGGAACGCTTTTTTGTACTTTCACTTTGTAATTATCATTAAATTATTAAATTATTAAAATATTAAGAAACGTTATTAATTAGGATTATTAAAACTGATTAGGGTGGCGAAACAATGCTTAATAGAAGGAAAAAAAAAGCATAAAGTCAGGCATTAAAAAAGGTTAGCAATACAAAAACAGCCAGTCAGTTCAACAAACTTAAGTCAATACTCTAATTGTAAAGAAAGAATTAAAGACAAGCAACCGCTCCCGTCATCCTTTTTATCTATTTTTTGCAAGTGCATTTACTTTGGTGAATGGAGTACTCATAAATGTATTAGTTGGGGAATGAGATTCTATTTCATCTAATGATGTGGTTGAAGATGCGGCGTAACTAGAAGGTAAATCGGTGGCTTCAAAGACGGAAGGGGTGTTTGAATCAATATCACTTTCAGCATCTTCATCTCTCAAACTCGGAAGATTGGCCATTTCAAAGGTTTCAATTGGTTGAGTAGTCAATTCGTGGGCAATAATTGGAATGGTAGTAGTACCAGCACTAACACCACCAGTAGTGGTAGCAGTATTACTTATTTGAGACATCTCTATATTTTCAGGATAAATTCTCGTGTATAATCTGCTTTCATCATCATTGACATAAATATAATTAGATGATAATGGGTCAATTTGTGCCACGTTAATAAAATCAATCTCACTATAAGACCAACGACAAAATTTCTTTGCATCACGTTTCGGTAAATACTTATACCTTGTAAATTCAAATACAGTAAATGAAAGCATTGCTCCTCCAATCAAATCAACAAAATAATGGTGGGTCAAGTACATGGTACTCCACCAAAGCCAACATGCATAAAATACCCAAACTGGTTTAAAACGAGGGAATAAATAACATAAAAACAAAACATCCATGGTTGCACAACCAGAATGTAAGGATGGGAATGCTCCAAAAATGACTGGAGAATTTGAAAATGCAGTTGTATATGTATCCATACCAAATAATTTATCAATTCTTCCTAACCCACCAGGAGATCCATGCATAGAATAATTAGCTGGTTCTAATCCATATAAATTTTTATACCAAGGAGCCGCAGCTGGGAAAAGGATTTGAGTTATAACTCCAAATAAGTTCATATAACCAAATGCAAAGGCGAATGATCTTAATGCAGTAGGAGGACCAAAAATGAAAACAAGTGCAGCAACAATAAATGGGAAACTGAAATGGACAATTCCATAAGGTAACCAAGCAACTATATCTAAAGGAGTCGATGTTATTGTCGCCAAAACATTAGATAAATCATCACCATATAAAATAGTTTCCATGGCAGGTAATACTTTAACTGATATAGCTGGTTTCCATTCAGTAGGAATTTTTGAACAACTAAAATATAAAGCTAACCAAGCAAATACAGGTAATGCATGAAGAAAGAATTGGGAAGTTAAAGGTATTAAGAAACAAAGTATGAACACAAATGCTATTGGTAATTTTATTAAGAATGAACTTGGGAATATTATAAATACAAATATCAATATTGATGATAAGAATCCATAATGTAAAATTTCACCTTTAGTCCATTTATGATATTTTAATTTTCGAATACTAGTATTTATATTTGTATCAGTAACCAAATCAGATATGGTTGAGTTTATGGGTTTATCCAGTAGAAAATAGTACTGAAGTAGTTGAGAAGGATTTTGCATTATACCAGATCTTAACAAACGAGCCATTTAATCTCTCTTTCTTATATGTGTATGGAAGGTTGTTTATTTCTATTTTATATTGACGATTCTTATTGTATATCCAAAATTGAACTGAAAGGGGTAACAACGATGTCTCTCTTCTCTCTCTCCTGAAATGGGTAAAACAAAGACAGTGTGGGGGTGACTAAATCAATAAATCAGGGAAGTGTTTTTGCCAAGTGTGTTAAAATCAGACGCTTTTTGTTGTTTGGATGTTGGGCTGTGAGGTGTTGTGTTTGTTTAAACAAAAAGATTAGTGCAAAGTAGAGAAGTCAACTATGGTAGGAATGTGGTGGTTGTAGTGGTGGCTGTAGTAGTAGTAGCAACAGTACAAGCAGTAGTGAGTGGTTGAGGATAGTGGCGGCTGTATCTTTATAAAACTGGAAGAAAAAAAAAGATGAGCGGGAAGATTCGGATAATTTTTTTTTTTTAACTCGAACGTTTTTTTTTTTTTTAATTGTGACGGTTAAGAAAAACGAAAAAAAAAGGAGAAAAAAGAAACTTTTAACAAAAAAACACAGGCGACATTTTAAAATTAAAAATAAAATAAATACGACATTATTGTATATATCCGCGATCCCAAATACCCATGAGGTAAATGCAGGGCTTTCTTTACTGTTCATATATCCAATATCTCTCATGCTATCAAAAGATCCACTATAATCTAATATTTGCCTAAGCGTGCCTAAAAGAAAAATTGGCCCTTTTGCTAATTGCTTCAATCGTCTGGTCTTTAACTCCATGGAAAGTAATGAATAAATCTCAATTACTACTCTATCAATCCAATTACTTCTTAGTCCACTCCTAGATGTTCTATTCCTGTCTTTAATTCCTCAATCTCTTTGTTCTCCTTGCCTGATGTTTCGTTGTTATCGCCTTCGTCTTTGTCTTTACCATCGGGTTCTTCCTTTTCTGCGTCTGCTGCTGCTTCTGATTCTGCTTCTGCTTCTTTGCTCTCTCTATCGATTAATGGTGATATACAAGCTTCAATTCTATTCATGATATCCAGACCAGCATGCTTATCCTCATCTAGCATCCTCATTTTCAACTCGTTCAACGCCCGGTTATATTTTTCATAATAAATGGGTCTAAATCGTTCAGGGTGTTCAAGTAATCTCTTAATTTGCAATTTATTGGTGAAAACTGTCATTAAGGCGTGAGATAACTTTTCCTTCAGTCCGTCACCAAATTTATAAGGGGCGTGCCTTGTAATCACTTCAACTGCCTCTGAAACATCGTCTGGTCCTAAAGTAAATGTTTCTCTGAGCTTTTTAAATTGATTGTCAATTATTCTAAAACATGTAAGTTCATAACGAATACCTTGCGATGTAAATTCTAAATGACCGACTTGTTTTTTCTTTTGGGGTTGTGGCGGTGGTGAGTATTTATTGTCTCGATCCTCTAAGATGTCATTAACCCAATCAGCTAGACTTTCACTCATGTTCTTCCTTAATCCCTTAATGTTTTGGAAGAATTAATAGATATTTTATTTGGTTTTTTGGTGGAGCTTAACTTCAAACGGTTTTTCATTCTTTAAAATAAAGTTTGTTTATCCCCTCGCTAAAAAATCTGCGGAGAAACATATACAACTTCTACTATTTTTGCATACGCAATCTCTTGTACACGTTGCCTTAGTTTCATGTGTTTAGCATCTTTTGAAATAATACTTCTCCTCATCGAACCTCACCGCGGTTTCTCGTATCTTTTTTGAGTATAAAGGTTGTTATTCTAAATTGAACAGAACTTTGCTAATCAAGTTGACATGTTGTTAAAATTCTAATTCCAAAATAGTTGTCAAAAGTAATAATTGAGTAATTAATTGCCTTCAGGAATAGTTTATTCTATCACTATATTACTCAATCTCTCTTAACTTCATTGGATTTTGATGGTGACTTCACAATATAGTGACCCTTATGCTTGACTTGAGTAAGTTAATCCTGTTAACTATTCAAATTCACAATCCCTATAGTCTTTCAAGATTATTCAACTTAATTAGTAAAGAACTATTAATCTAGATTCAGATAACTAATAGGTATTTCAAGTAAGAACTTAGTGATGAATTTTTTCTTTGCACAAGAACCAAATGTCGCAATGTAACAACTTAATTACCTTTTTTTTTTTCTCTCGCGAGTCGCGCGTCTGTGTAATTATAATTTAAAGAGCGACATTCGGATTTCGTTCCTCCATCAACAGCATTGAGTGGTGGGTGAGGTTGGACTATTGTGTGTTTAATTGGGCCCAAATGCTTAGTATTGTTTCATATTTACACTTTGCACTACAAAGAGATACCTTAAAAATAATGTGTTAAACAATATAATGTTTTATAGGGTGGTCTGCTTCCCCACCCCGGCACCACCACCGCCAAATTTCTTCTAGTCTCAAGATAGCAATCAGAAATAAATTTTTCAACATTGTCGTTCTATCTCTCTCTCTCTCTCTTTCCCTCCTGACTCAATTAAGCCAAAAGAAATATCTACAAACTAATTATGCCAGTTGAAGAATTAGAAGACCGTGTTATCATCACTGATCCGTCCGATTCAACCAACAAAGCAACCATTCTTAAATATGGTGCCACTGTTATCTCTTGGGAAAATCAATCACAAGAAAAATTATGGTTATCTTCAGGTGCTCATTTAGATGGATCTAAACCAGTACGTGGTGGTATCCCCTTGGTGTTCCCCGTATTTGGAAAACAAAAATCAGAAGATCATCCAACTTATAAATTACCCCAACATGGTTTTGTTAGGAATTCAACTTGGGAATTTTTGGGACAAGTTTCTGAAAATCCAATATCTGTTCAATTTGGATTAGGACCTGAAAATATTGATTCCGACTTATTGAAATTATGGGGCGATGGTACTTATGATTTTACTTTGATTTTAACTGTCAGTTTATCTAGGGATAAATTGGTTACTTCAATTGATGTTGAAAACAATGGAAAAGATGCATTTGAATTCAATTGGTTGTTTCACACTTATTTCAAGATTCCTGATATTACTGATACTTTGGTTAACAATTTAATTGATCAGAAATGCAGTGATCAACTTTTAGGTGAAGAATATATCGAAAAAGCACCAGCAATCTCCTTCCATGAAGAATTTGATAGAATTTATAGAGGTGTTCATTCACAAAAAGTATTCCAAATTATTGAATTAGGGAAAGTTTTATTCAATGTTGTTCGTAAAAATTTACCTGATGTTGTTGTTTGGAATCCCTGGATTAAGAAATCTGGAGGAATGGCCGATTTCAAACCTAAAGATGGCTGGAAGAATATGTTATGTGTTGAACCAGGTAATGTTGGTTCTATGATTAAGTTACAAGGTGGTGAGAAATGGACTGGGGCTCAAGAATTAACAATTGGAGGTGAAATTAAAATACAAGCAAACATTTATTAAACAGAAACAGTTATGGATGCAATTTATATAGTTTCTTTTGGGAGTGAGGTAATTAAACTGTATAGATTTTGTATAAGCTTTTTGAATTAATTTCAATTGAATCGTTCTTTAAATCTTTGGAATTTATCAATTGACTTTTGTGAAGATGAAATTGTCGGTTTCGAATATAATGAAAATGGTTGTGGTATCGTAATCGATTTAGATTTATGTAGTTGAGAAGGTAAATTAGTCGTATTGTTCAATATTTTGGAATTAAGTGACTTGGTAGAATGTGATGGACTAAGGTTTGAATGCAAAGATTTTGAAGAATTTGATGGACTTATAGATTTCGAAGAAGTAGAAGGCATTTTTGATAATGACTTTGATGGACTCATTTTGGTCAAATTGGGAACATTTTTCTTATGCAATGATGGTCCCATTGGTGGAGGCATCGTAGTCACGATATGCTGAGTTGCATGTTGTTGTGATGCTATGGATTGATGTTGCTGATGGGCATGCAGATTTGGATGCTGCAGTAATTGTGGTATTGATGATTTCCTACTTAGCATTGGTATGGAAGGTTGTTTATGCAATTGTGGAATCGACGATTTGCTCTGTAGTTTAGGTATGGAAGGTTTTGTAGTTAACTGTGCAATTGACGGCTTTCTGTGTAGTTGTGGGATTGATGACTTTCTCTGTAATTGAGGAATTGACGGTTTCTTTTCTAGACCTTGAATAGAAGCAGATGTGATTCTGGGTAATTTAGGCACGGACGACTGTTTTTGCAAAATTGGTATCGATGGTTTAGTTGGTATCTCTGGATGCTGTTGCTGTTGTCTATGGGGCGGTGGTGGTGGTTGTAAAGAACTCATCGATGATTTAGACTTTAAACTTATACTTGGTAGTAAGCAAGGTTGCTTTATCCCAGCTAATTCAAGAGAACTTTGTCTTGTTCTTAATCCCATCCTGTTTCCATCATGACTAGCATCTCCACCTTTGTTAGGTGATCCAGTTTCAGTCGTTTGCCGTCTATCATCCTCATATAATATCGAATGCAAACTCATAGAACCTTTCGAAGGTGATATTTTTCTACATGCATCTCTATTGGAGTCTTCTTTTGGTTGTGACATTGTAGGAATGGCCACAATTTCATCATTCCCATTCAATGTTCTTCTTCTCTTTGTAACTGAGTTGTCATTGTTGTTATGAATATCCTTAGTTGGCGAAGGAGTACGTATACCTTCCTTTGTAACTGAGTAATGTTTGGCAATTGAATCCATTTGTTTGAACCTTGTCAAATGTATTCCACTAAAACGTTTAGTTCGCCTAGATCCATTGCTCTGACGTCTTGTATTTATTGACAATGCAGATGTAGATGATGATGAATTTGGAGGTGATAGGATATGATTACTGATAATTTCGTCAGCTCGACTATTCAACTCGTCCAAAACCGTATTTGTCAACCGCTGTGAATATCCCTTATTCAACAATGAATAAGAAGTTGGAGATTCTGGATAAATGGTTAGTGGATCATTATTGGAGGAGCCAGACCTCGAGGAGTATGAAGAAGTTGTGCCTGTAATAAAGTCGTCTAAATCTTGACATGCTGGAGATGATGAATTCAACCGAAGGTTTCTAATCTTTTTAATAGGTGTATTCATGGACACCAATTCGGGAGGTGCTTGATCTATATCGAAATCGATATCCATTGCAACGC
>JAKTZT010000065.1:15387-25839 GCA_030578955.1 Hemisphaericaspora insectamans | reverse complement strand
TCGGTTGCAGTCGGTATAAATGTATTTGGAAGTATAACGGCAAAGAAATATAATGCAAACATTGTAAATATACCTCCAAGTAAATAAAGTGAGAACTTGGTCTTTTTCGTGAAACCAGATGTTGAATGCAAGTAGTCAGATTCATCTTCGTCATAGAGATCTGGGGGTTGAAGAAGATACTGCGCTTCTTCGTCGTCTTGGTTTTTGCCTCGTGATATATTGAACGGGGTTCTTTCGTCCATTAGTGTTAGTTGAATGAATATGTTTCAAAGTAAATGTTATGTTAGCTATCTAAAACTAGGGTCTAAAGTGTGGCGGTTTTATACGGAAAAAAAAAACTAAATTGAGTGATGTTTATCTCGATTTTTTTTTATTTTTACTTTTTTTTGTGACCTTCTCGGTAAATATGCAAGAACTTCGTTATTTTAATGCACTGAAATAATGGGAAACTACTTGGTAACCACGTGCAACAAACCTATTTAATAAAATGGCAACATTTTCTTGTTATTGGTTCTACGGGTGCTGGATTGATGGTACCTCTATCTTATCCTTAACTTCTACAACCTCACTAAACAAGTACAGTATACATTTTGTTTCTACATACCAGCGAGGTAAGCTTGCATGCTTAAATTGCACCATTTTTAGCCGTTCTTTTAATTTAGAATTGTTCGTGTTTTGAAAGTTTAAAAAATAAAAAGAAATGCGATGACTTGCATTGTTTAAATTCGGAGAAAAACAAAATCGGAGATTTTTTCCCTTTTAGGAAAAACGGTTTCTTGTCAATATCCGATTCTTGCTTGAACTCGCACGAGGGCAAACAAAATAGTTCGCGGATAATAATTGTTTTTTTTTGTTATACACTGTAATTATGTTTTATTTATTATTCGCAGAAATATAATACACGCAATTCCATTACTTTGATCAACCCAATTCAATGCAGGGGCCGATTGATTGAAACAGTGTATTCAAACCGCTTCTAACTCGTCCTCTGCAAAATTCTCGTTTTGTTCTCTAGTGATTCGTTTATCAAAATCGAAGATTTCGTCTTCCTTACGGGGGTTCTTTGAGCCCAGATATAGTTTTAGGAGCTGTGCTCTCTCTCTCTGATTGGGCGGGATATGTTCTTTTTGCTTATGTTTCTATCCAGTACCATTGCTCCTCCCCCCATTATTGTATCAATTCTAAGTTTTATTTTAATCTAATTCGGAAATGCTATACACAAAAGCAACTTTTTGGTGATTTTTATGCAAAATTTTGTCCATTGGGAATCTGTAAACCGTCGAAGATGATTAGAGGTTGAATATCAAGTATAAATCAGAGACTCTTAATGAAAATAAATAAAAAGCGGTGCAAGCTAATTTGTTGTGTTGTTCGTTGTTCACACCATAGAGAAGATTGAAAAGAGCCGGGCACACATATTAATTACGTGAAACCAAGTAGAATATAGATTTATCAGAGAACACAATGACACTATATAACATATTAAAAACTCATAAAAAAACCTAAACAAAATGCAAAACAAAACCATAGATTAAACAAAAACAACCGATCCTTATCCACCACCCACACCTTCGGGTCTTTCAACCTCCTTTTGAATGACAATCTCTTTCTTTAATAACTCACGCAACTCATTTCCGACAATAATTTCACCCTCTCTTTGCCTTTCCTTCCTTGTGGTTGCAAGATTTGCACTTGACCCTTCTTCAGCTTCTTGAGGTTTGCCTTCACTTGCATCATACGGCTCAGCTCTTAATTTCTTCAAACTATTTTCTCGATCAATTATATTCAACATTCTCTTGAACTTCAAAAACAACAACTCGCTTCTAATCAACAAAGGACTTAAATTCAACTTCATAGATAAATCATTCATATATTTCAACACTTCGTCAAATTGACGCAAATTCTGAATTATGATTCGTTCATTGTCACTCAACACAGCAAGCGCGAAAAATAAATGAAATTGAGAAGAATAATAATCGGTCCAGAGGATTTCCCATAATCTTAATACTTGATCCCATTCTAATTCACGCTTGAACCAAACCAACAACATTCTGAAAAAGAAAAATAAATCAATAGACTGACATTGCTCCAAATGCTTATATAAGTTAGGTAACATAAATTGTAATAACTTATTCAATGTAACCAATTGATTCTTCATACCACTTTGATCACGTACAAAATTTCTTTCCATTCTATCCATAAACTTCGTAAAAGCCCAAAATGTAATAGTTTCATCTTGAAAAGTTACATATAATGGTGATAATAAATCAGTCATTCCTTGAACATATCCCAAATTCTCGTTATATTCATTATATGTCATTAAGATTTCTCTCATTGCAAACAAGTGAGGGTTACGAATATTGGAAATATCGAATTCATCATCCAAGTCTTCCTCGTCTGGGGTTTCAGGGGACGATTCACGGTTATCTTCCCCATCTTCGTCGCCTGTAGAACCGGAAGTTTTCTTCTTCCTTGGATTCTTAAAAATATCTAACATTCGATCAGTTCTATTAATATCCTTTTCAATTCTGTGTTTCTGATCCTTCCAAAAGTCAGTTGCTCGTTTATCTTCATCGTTCATCCATTTCAATTTATACTCAATATAACTAGTTTCATAAGAGTTCCGTAATGCTTCTCTTTCTTCAGTAGAAGAATCCCATGGGTATACCCCCAATAAGAATAACCAAGCCTCCTTTCTAATTGAAGGATCTAATCCACCATGGAATATCCTATTTTTAACTTCATCGACAGTAACACATAATCTTCCAGTATAATCAAAAAAGCCTTCCCATTCTTGTTTGTTGATTTCATTGCGTCTAGAAGTTTGACTAACTTCTTCTTGAGTAAGCAATTCCGTTGATTTCAATTCCCGATTGATTCTTTGATATAAATCATCATCAAGCATATATTTACTCTGACTTGCTTCGGCTTCTTCTTTAACTTGCTGTGCCCATTTAGCTAAATATACTCTAGCAGAGTCAAAATCATCCCCAATTTTTTTAACCTCTGGAATATACATAATTCCTTTTAAGGGAGTAGGGACATTGTCTTCAATTATATCGAGTACCTGATTCTTTGTTTTAGCTGAAAAAGTTGCAACTGTTTCCAAAACCTTCCATTTTGCAGTAGCAATGAATTTATTCACGTCAGGCAATGTAAAGGGTAATTCTATAACCGGTTTGTTTTCTTGCTTCTGTCTTGCATCATCCCTAGTCTTGAAAGGTGCAAAATTACGCAAGTCGTTGGATTGAGGATTGATTAAATATACAGAAGTTTCTATTGTTGATCTTTGAACATTGATAAATTTCTCCAATGCCTTTCTAAAATCGATCCCACCCCAATATAATTCCCCGGTATCACCAAATGGATCAAATCGTTGATTATTCAACTTATTTGTCTTTATGGTAGATGGAGATTCATCATCATGAAAGAATAATATAGGGAGTTTATCTCCATCTTGTGTATTAACAACAATAGATCCAAACCAATAACCATGAGATGGAATTCTAAATTGAATAGAATAGATATATGAAAGTGCAACACTGAATGAATAACCAGTTATGGATGATGACAGTGGTTTCGATACAATTCTGGAACTTGTGGCTTTATTAAATTTATTATGGGATAATTTCAATGAATCCAAATCCAATTCAATATCTTCAACATCTACTTGATCATATACTTTACGTTCTTCAGTGGATAGCTGAGATTCAGGGGTATAAGATAACAAAATATCCAAGTTGGTAGCATTAGCGGGTCTTGATAATGAAAGGTAACCAGCAATATTATCTCTCTTGGAAGGAGTTGGATGTAAGTAGACTTTTGATTTAACAAATAGCAATTCAACTTCTCCCAGTAAAATACTCCTTCTTCTTTTACCACCAGCAGCAGCAGTAGTAATATTTGACATCTTACTTTTGATAGTGTATGTTTTTGATGTCAATTGAATAAGAAACTTTTCCTTAATTAATATCTTTTAAGTGGTAATTAACAACCCCCCGTTTTATTTTTGCCATTCTCATTCACACCAAAAAAAAACAGTTCAGCTACCAATTTCCTCTTATAAATATGATTGCGCCACTACACACACGTAAACTTACTTTTATTGGTTTTTACATCTGATTTTTAATATACACAAATACCGCGTAACTTACATACTACAAATACAATGAACCAGCAGAAACAATATCTCTATGTACCAACTCTAATGCTTTTTCCATCTTTTCTTCTAATTCACTATTACCAATAGCTTTAGCAGCAATCACCAATTGTCTAATCAATTCTTCCAACCTTCTAAACATCCTAATCAACGACCCTTCATAAACATCTGTCATCTTACAAATTTGAGTAAAACTAGCTCCTTTACACCATGCAAATACAACTTCCATTAATTCAGGACGGAATAATTCCACATAATCCTTCTCAACAATCTCTAATTTACATTCACGTGACACTTTAGCGATTTTAGATGCCATTTCTTGCATTGATTTTAATGGTTCTGCCAATTCTGGTTTCAATCTAGGAACTTCCTTTGCCCTTTCTTGGAAGACAAAACATGAAAGTAATGCTGCACATTGTTCACTTGTTAAATCATTGAAATTACCATTGAAAATTAACTCGGTAAGTAATAATTCATCTCCAGTACTGATTTCACATGCAACTCTACCTTTCAATTCTATAATATCATTGGAAGTAGTGAAACCCAATCTTCTCAATACTCTTTTCCTATGTCTTAAATCATCCAATTGAATAACCGCTTCTGCTTCCAAGATCTTTTCTTTAAGTTGCTTAATCTTATGTTCAAGATCAACTTTTTGGGCATACTTGCTGTAAAGATCTTGTAATCTTGCAGTATCATGCAAGGGATTGCCAATCAATTTAGCATCTAAAACTTCAATCTTACGCAATAACATCTTGAAATCATGTTCAGTAATTTTCATACTTTCAACTGGGTCCATTAATGGAATTCCATCAGGGAATCTCTTTGATAAATCCTTAAGTGTTTTAACTAATGTCCTTTTAGCTTCCGAACTCTTGAAATCAGATGGAACTCTTAATCTAACGCTACTAATCTTCTCAATGGAATCCAAAGTAATTGGAATATATTCTGCTCTTGATTTCTCGCCCTTTTTAGCAACTCTTATACCTTGTGGTAATAATGGGTTAAAAGCTTTGATCAAATTCACAGGCGAATCAACAAACATAGTACACACAAATACATTAGCAATATATGATTCATGAGCCGTAAATTCTTGATTACCCTTCTTATTCCTCTTGGCAAATGATGTAACCATCCCCCATCCATAATCTTCATCGCCAATCTTGATTTTAACAACTCTACCTTCTTGCAAAAATGGCAATATATGTCCTGGGTGAGTTATAACAGTCCTCACGTCACCTTGATACTTGATCATCTGAGTCTTTAAATCATAATATTCCTTGACAACTGGTTCATCATCAATTTGAATCTCTTCATACTGGACTTGTAATCCTTCCAACAGTTTTTCCATAACAGGTACACTTGCGGCATTTTGAAATTGATAAAATGAACTTTCCAACATAAACTCAGGAGATACCCCTTCAACTCTCATCAAATTAAGAATCATATTATATCCTAAATGGAAAGCAGAATCCAATCTATCAGCTTGCCCCTTAACCATCCCCTTTGCGACTTGTGGTTCCATTTTTTCATCAATCATCATAATTACAATTCCTCGATCATCTAACCCTCTACGACCAGCACGGCCAGACATTTGAATATATTCACCTCCAGAAACCCATCTGAATCCCTTTCCATCCCATTTACGTACAGAAGTGAAAACGACAGTTTTAGCAGGCATATTTAACCCAATGGAAAAGGTTTCTGTTGCAAATAAAACTTTTAGGAACCCTTCTTGGAATAAGATTTCAATAATTTCTTTTAAGATAGGCAATAAACCAGAATGATGGATTCCAATACCTCTTCTTAATAATGGAAGAATGTTTTTGATTTGTGGTAATTCTTTATCTTGTTCAGGCAAGAGATTAATAGCATTTGTGAAAATCTTGGTTAATGCTTCACGTTCTTCATCAGTGTTAAAATCTAATTTAGACATTTTTAATGCAAGCGATTCACAGTCCCTTTTTGAGAATGAAAATACAATAACTGGATTATACCGCTTCATATAAATCATTTTAACAATTTTATAAATATCGGATTTACCATCTTTATTCCCTCCTTTAAACGTTTGTCCTTTCTTTCCCTTGGATTTATCACCCAGAGAAGGATCATCTCCAGTATTATCACTTATGGAAGCCATTGCCTTTTGGAAATTTTCTTCTCTAAAAGTTCCCTTTTCATCCACAACTAAATGAATACCATCCCCGCCAGCTGGAAAAAGATAATGTTGCAATGGAGTTGGTCTAAAATCAGTGTATACAACATGGCAAGGTTGATTATGAATCTTAACTATCCATTCAGCAAACTCCATAGCATTGGGGATAGTAGCTGATAAAAATACATAATGCACTTTATCAGGCAACAAGATGATTGTTTCTTCCCAGACAACACCACGAGCTTTATCTCTCATATAATGAACTTCGTCAAATATGACCCAAGCCACTTCTCTCATAATTTCAGAACCTCGATATAACATACTTCTTAAAATTTCGGTAGTCATAACCAAACAGCCAGCATCGGGATTTATCGTCACATCACCAGTCATTAATCCAACATCGCCAAATTCCGCTTGCAATTCACGATATTTTTGATTACTCAATGCTTTAATTGGAGATGTATAAATGACTCTTTGTTTATCTCTAAGCGATTGGGCAATTGCATATTCAGCAACTACAGTCTTACCTGCAGAAGTATGTGCAGAGACCAACACACTTTCATCTCTATCAATACACGAAATTGCAGTATCCTGAAATGGATCCAATACAAAGGGATAAGTTCTTGCTTCCTTGGTACGCTTATGTTCACCAATCGGGATATATGGGTATGATGGAGGTATGGCAACTTGATGACGGACTTGGTGACGAAGTTTTAATTTATTACCGGTTGTTAAGTCTTCATCATCGGTGGACTTTGTTGCTGTAGGTAAAAGACCTTCCGAAACTGAAACTTCTCGAGATGCTTCGATTTCAACTGCATCAAACACTACTGGTTTTATTTCTTGTTTAGGTTCCGGCTTCTTCTTTTTCTTGGTTGGAACATTATTTGTAGAGCTTTCTTCTTCTTCCACTTGACGTTTCTTAATGGGTTGCTGTTGCCCGTTTTTGTGGTCTTTTATTTCTTCTATTTTTGGTGGAGCCACTGATGGTGCTTCATCAAACACATCAAATAAATCATCCATGGTGATATAATGTTTACTTGATATGTCAAAAGGAATGAAAAATTGGTTGTGATAGTCTTTTAAAAGATAATTTCAAAAAAAAAATCTCATCGCGTCTCAATTGGTAGCAGTGTGAAAATGTCGCATATATTTTCAAATGGGGGAATGTCTCATTGTTGCTAAAAGTAACAGCATCAACAATTGTCCCTTAATTACACACTATCGATTTACCTATACATAATTTATATCTACGATTACGAATTTTCTTTTATCGTGAGTAGGGCCCCAAAAAAAAAGGAACCAAGGAGTGAAATACTTGATTGATTGCTTAATTGATACATCAAAATCACTAAAGAAAAACTTATGGATCATTTGAACAGTTCCATATTGAATTAATAAGATTTTGACTGATTTGGATTATTTCTTGAGTTGTTTGACAAATCTTTTCGAATTACTTAAGCTTCGATACTTCGTTAATTAGAACTAGTAGCTTGTATCTATCAATATTCGTCCACTCCTACATCTTCCATCTTCAAAGTAATATTCTCATGACTAGCCAACATACTTGTTAATAAAACAGGGATATTGAAAAAAGTGGCCTAGCATAACATTACTATTCTAAAATTGTATTTCATGTTACTTTTTACGTGATTTCATGTTTTAAGCTGTTTTTTTTTAATTTAGTTTACATACATATCTATTAACTGCTACTACCATCTCATACCAACTTCTCTATATCGGCCAATGCCCTTATTGTCCTCCATTTCTCCCGGTCATACTCTCCCAAAATTACACTCCCAGCACCAATCCGACTATGCAAATCGTCTGTCTCTTCTTCCTCGCCTGTACTAATACTAGTATTCATATCCCATAAATCAATTGGCTCAATGAATTTGGGTATATTATGTGATTTCAATCGGGCAGAAGTAGCGCCATCAACAGTAGAATACAACAATAATCCATTATTGGGCTCTGAAACACTATACTTATGATTATATGCCGGGTGTGGCGAGGTTAATTGTGTAGTAGAAGATTTTTTGAGTGGTGAATTATGATGACTATTGCTTCCCCAAAGACTAGTGGTTCTCTTGTGTTGTTTAAAGATCTTTTTAGGACTAGTTTCTTTAAAGAAACTCTTCAAGGGTGATTTTGATGGTTTTACCAAGACCGATATTTGTGGTGGTGGAGTTGAGGGGCTAGATTGTAATCCATCTTCTTCTTTGTTTGGAGATAATGATTCGATAAACAGATCTTCTTGTGTTGATTTTTGTGATAGTTTTCTGAATGTATGCAAGGAAGGAGCGCTTGCTGACCTGGTAGAATTCGATGGGATTCTGGTATTCGATGAAGATATGTTGCTTATTTGATCTAAATTATCCGACCGTAACTCTTTTGGGGGGAGTAAGAATTCCTCAGCTTTGTTCATTTCTAGTTGTGGGTAACCTTTTGCTAATTGTTGCAAATTCTCGTCTGAAACTAAATTGGAAATCCCCAGGATATTCAAATTCATCCCTCGTTGTAGCCTAGCATGTTGATATTGTATCATATCCCAATTTTCCCCTCGTAGCCTCTGCTCTTGTTGTTGATTACGTACTGGTGGTTCAGGTATATTCTCTAATCCGGCTAGAGTTGTGATATATTCAGACTTGCTTTTTCTCAACTTGAATTCCTTAATCAGGTCTCCCGACTCGTTGTTTATGATATTTGCACAGCTTTGTGCGTGTATTAAATGATGTTCTTGGTGTGGTTCATCTATGGAAACCTGCTTACTATGAGTTTTTAGTACTGGTGGTAGTAAAGATTCGTCTATATTACTTAAGAATAATTTCTCATCATTAATGGACTTCCATCGCTGTTTCCGCACTTGAGTCTTATTGGGTATACAATTTGTTGATTTAGATCTTGAGATTTCAAAAGTTGTAGGTTGTGGTTGTGGTTGTGATTGTGGTTGGGCATGTGTCAAAGAGTCATCAAAAAATAACAAAGATGATGGATCTCTTGATATTTTTAGATCTGAAAGTAAAGTAGATAGCGAATTGCTATGGCCATACTTTTGGGTATCCTTTTGATTGGGGTTATAGTTGATACTGCAAATTGAATATCGGTTTGGTGTTACTGGTACCGAACTACTTATGTGACGATTTCGTTGGTATTGAAGTTCTTCAAAATATTGTAATTGTTCTGATGCTTTGGATTTTAAAGTGGGTTTTATTGTTGTTCGTATAGTATGCTTCATGATTGATGTAGGGGAAGATAAAGTATTGTCTGAATCTGATAATTCTAGATCATTTGCAATTGAGTTAGTTTGTTGTATAAAGATGTGTGAAAATATGATTGATGCAGTTAAGGAGATGATGCTAATTATATATGTTACTAATATGCCAATCTGAGTACTGGATGCAATAATACTGTGATTAGTAATAATGTATAATATACCAGATATTATAAATGTGAGGGATATTAGTAACTGTAGTAGCAATTGATAATAACTTATAATCAAAGTGTTTATAAACACAGTTATAATAGTGACAAACCCTGAAATTGAAAATAGTAAATGGTATGACTCCTTATGCGAATCGAGTATTGCAAGTATCGACGCGGTCGATATTAGGATGATACATAAAAGGTTTGCACCTACAAATACTATTCGAGTCATTTGGTTCCTTATCTTTTTTTAATATGGTGGTGGTTTGTTTGTTGATGTTGGTGGTGGAAAAACTTTCTCCTTCAGTTTGAAATCAACAACGAAGGTTCTCTGTGGGTTGATGTCTTTATCTGCAAGCGATGAGACTGGTAGATCCCAAGACTAGGCGGTTTTATGCTTGTTTTGGTTTTGTTTTTCTCTAAAAACTTTAAATTATAATATAAACAAACCAATTGGTATATAAGTACGACAATGTGGAAGTAACTGGGGTAAATATATGTTACTCAAAAAACTTTTTCTGAATTTTCGAGTAACTTCAAACTAACACGCCATTTAGTTACTTATTGTTTGTTGTTAGTTTGTTTTCTGTCGAGGTGTAACATCTTTTCCAATCCAACTTCAAACAATGTGATACATGGTGGAATCTATTTGTTATTGTTTGTTCCCAATTAGGAAATGGTTGCAACTTTTAGGTTTCGCAAAAAAAAAAAA